>PQVD01000532.1:0-29432 GCA_003012265.1 Setaria equina | reverse complement strand
TACAGATTACAGAAATTCCCCCCCCCCCCCTCCCCGGGATCTTATCTCCTCACGCTGCCATGCTAACATATTAAATATAAGGAGCTCCAGTCCGTCTGACCGGTTATCCTCATAAATATACTTGGCTAGACAGAATGACAACCACTTGTTTGCAAATGTTAGTGTTGCAACAGCAACCATCGTAATGGCATATAATACTTTCTGGAAATTTGATCCATCAGTAAACCATCTTCCAAAAGATAATTTTATTCATGTCGTTCTTAATAAAAATAATTAAAAATCATCACTTCCGTCTAGTTAATTCAAGATGTGACTCATATTTTGCCTCATAAAGCTTCATTTTTTTCGTGATAAAATAAATCCCGCCCAAAAATCAGCAGAAGCTATTCAATTATGAATAATTGCTAAGCTAAACTTATCTTGCGGTTCATTAAATTTCCGATACCTTTCTAATTAAAACTATGAAGAGACTTTGAGTTACTCATTCTGTATTTGGGCAGCAACCCAGAATGCTTGCTAACTTCAAAAAATTTCGTCCTCATGTTTTCACTCTGAATATGAAACTCTCATTCAAAACATTCGGTGATTCGAAATCTTCTAATAAGAAAACACGACTTAATTGACAAAAACTATTGTTCTCCAATGTAAAACTACGGTGAACACCCAACCCCTTCAAGACAACAAATATGATCAAATTACAAACGTGGGATGTCAGTGTTGTAAAACATGTACTTGATACTGCTCTGTAACTATGATCGGCGCATAATGAAATTTGCATGCTCGTAGCTTTTCGTAATATATTGCTAGAGGACATTGAGAGGGATTGAATGTTATATTTTTGGGACTGCAAGATCAAGGGTAGAGGCTTTGGCGGAAAAAATAAACAGGGAAATGAGATCGGAAGGTATCGGGTTGAAAGCTACATCTGGTTTGTATGATTTCAGGGTCAGTAAGGTCAGTCGAGTCCTTGAACTAGTCTCTGATTTGATCAGCACAACTACCAAGATTTTAGTCGCTTATCTTGATCAGATTTACATGGATTTATGCAAGTGTGTACAATATCTTCCTTCGCATAAATAGCTATTTCTGTTAGAAATTGAATACCTGAAGAGTGTTGATCATTGGTGCAGTGTAATTAAAAATAACATTATGAATTTCCCCCTTAACTTTGATTAATTTAAAGGAAGGAACAGGTTACAAGAACTGTTTATTGCAAGCTGTGTCTACGCATTCAAGTAATGTGTTGAATTCCTGACAATGTAATATTAATTGCGCTGCAGGTAATATGGATCTGAATCTTGGGGGAAGCAAGAAGAAACAGCACCACGTTCGGAAAAAATACAGCATCATTACATTGGATTTGTTTAAGCCTACCAAAAAATCATATCCTGAATTCGACTACGAAAAAATTTGCAAGGAATACTTGGTAATCGGAGTGATAAAAATTTGCACATTTCATTTAGAGAGTGTCTTTGGTGAAATAAATCATGTTTGTTTTCGTGTTGAAAACATGTTTCAGCTGCTGTATGATAGCGAGCATTGCATCTTGTTTAATTATTTGGAATTCTTGAACACTTCTTGTGAGTCTTTATGTTTAACTCTGGATAAGGTCATGCAATTTCAGAAAGAGGATGAATCGAGTGGCGAAGATGAGCGCTTTCATGATCGTGAAGCAGAAGAGTTAGTTAGAAGGCTGGAACAAAAATATGTAAGATTTGTTTTTTCATTTATTGTAATTATCCGACTAAATTAACTTCATTGAAGACTTTAAATTAGTTACCCATTTCAGGGTGGCAAAAGAGACAAGCATGGCCGCAAGATTCGCTTTGGTTGTGCCGATGATTACATGGACAAAACGGCCGGTTATGACCTCACAGATCCTTTTATCGATGATACAGAAGCTGTAATCGTTTGCATTAAGGCTTATTTCAATATAGGTCTTTAATATTTTATCTTACTTATGTCGCTCAAATTACATAAGAGTAATTTCAGTATGACGAGCATGTACCGTCTGCTCTGGATACGGCACGAGGAGGTTTTTATGTTAACAAAGGAAAATTGGAATTTAAATCGAAGTATGCCGAAGATGACGGAGATAGTGATGTTGAAGAAACAGTAGCCAAGAAGAAAACAGTGGAAAAGGTATGATGGGAGCTTATCATTAATAAAAAGATCAGCCACCGTCCCTGACATCTTTTGATGAAGATAACGCAGTTTTAGTAGTGATTCTTACTTCATCATCTTTTATGTTCTAAATTTTTTGTTTAATTTTCCTGCAGTTAAAAATATGATCCATATTTGTCAAGGTGTTATCTTGAGTTGATGCAGTTAACTGGCATTTCTTGACTGGTCCTAACATTTTATAATTGTTTCAGAGACGCAGAATTTCAAGCGATGAGGAAGCAGGTGATAACAAGCGAACATGCATTTTCCCACCTGCAAAACAACCTGTCGATAGTAGTACTTCATTGACAGATTCTCCAAATGGATCAAATCCTCCTCTACCAGTTCGATTGTCATCATCTGGTGCTGCTCCTACTGCAAAACCTGGCGACACATCTCGCAGTCGTCTCCTCACACAACAGTATATTAAAAAGCGACGTCTTTTGGGTCAACCGCCAATGGCAAAGATTCAATCGCCAGCTGTAAAAGCTGCTTTAGGCGTGAAAAAGAAGTAATGGTTTTGATTTAAAATTTAGATATATATTGGTATGCTTCACGTCATAGATTTAGTGTTCTAGATTTCAAATTTCACTGCTCTTTTTATCGGCTATGATGGTTACTTGGGTGAATTATGATGTAGTTTGAGTGGCTAGATTTCACTTCACACATTAGGGCAATCTAAGTAATAGTTTCACTCATCATCTTTATTGGGTCCCAGTATTTTGTTTCAAAATTATTCCTTACTATTATTTTAGGCTGAAACCACAAGCGAAGAGAGCAACTGTTGAAATGACCGATGAGGATTTAGCTGGATTTTTGAAAGATATGACAGGCGGAGAAATGGAACCTGTGGAAGGCATGGAAAGTGTAATTTCTGCTGCGAAGGAGGTACCAGGTTTTTTTCTTGAATCTTTTGCCTTTTCTGACATAGCTTATTCAAAATTTAGTGTTGGTTGCATTTGACTTTTCCAACAGATTTGTCAGAAAACTACCAGTACACCAGCCGAACATGATACTGATATCGATAAACCGTTAACACCACCTGTTGAGAAGGTACCGCAACCAGATGTGCCTTCTAGTTCAGGTTTAGCTACATCTTCATCTGCTGCACCCATTCCGAAGCGTTCACCTGGGAGACCTCCTGGTTCTACAGTACAGGTTAGTTTATTAACTAGAGTAGCTGTAGGGTTATCATCCCATAAGAATTTGTTAAGCCTTGAGATTGGAAAATTTCGTGCAGTAGAATCCTCGAATAAATTCCGCCAGTTGTCATCTTTATATTTTTTTTTTTTTTTTGTTTTATGATTTATGGATTCTAGCACAAACAAATGCCAATAATGTCGGATAGATTGAGAGCAATGATCGATACATATAAACAAAAAACGAAGGAATATGGTGCACCCAATAAAAAAATCCGTCTTCCACCTAGTTTGGTTGATCTTTGCATAAGGTTGGAGTCAAATTGAATTGATAACTATTAAGTAAACTTACTTTGTGTTTCAACATGCTATGATGTGCAGACATCACAGGAATTAAGAAATTTTACATTATATCTCATATTTTGAAGAAACTAATTATTACAACATTCATTAATGAGAAAAGAAGAAGTGGTTTCTCATGTCTGCAGAAATTCTCTCTTTGTTAATGCGATATTTGTTGTGAACATCAGATTTCCATTGCATCCGATCTTTATGCTATATACATTCATTTACAGAATTGAAGAGCAGTGCACACTAGAATGTTTTAATCATCAACAGAAGACGCGAATATTTGATTTACTGGCTAACTGGGTCTGTGTGCAACGAAACTCGCTATATATTCGTATGAAGGCTCATCGAGATCGTCATGAAGTTAGTTTAAAAAAATAGCTACTGGTAATAGTAATGTTTATCCACCAATATAAGAATTATTTGGTCGGTGTTTCTTTTTTTAGTTGCCAACCTCATTTCCCATATCAATGACCTGAAGTTTTCTATGATGTAAAATTCTTTTTTTGTGTTTTAGGTAAAATGTCTTCCTTCAGGAATTATGTATCATCTTTCAACCGAATAATTCTTGTAATAAACTTATAAGTTTACCACATAAATGATTTCCTGATAGTAAAGGGTTACCGAAAGTTCGAGAAAATTCTAGTGGAGTACATGAAGATGACAATTATCTGGTAATTTCACCTCTTTTAAATTGTTTGTATTTTCCAGCCAAATGCTACCTCCGATTCTGACATTAATGCTGATGAACCAACGAATGAAATGAAAGAGGCACCGCGTTCTATGAATGATGAAAAACTATGTGGTTCAAATGATTCATCTTCTTCTATTATCACAGTTTCTTCATCACCGATTGTTTCCGATTCATCACCGAGATCTCCTATCGAGACAACGACAACGGAAAAGAAGGAACAGCTTATCGGAGTCAAGAATACGACGAGTAGTGATGCCGCTAGATCATCTGGAACGAGGCAGCCGGCGGTTAAAGAAGGTAATGAGAAGTCTGCTACATCAGAAGCTACCTTTTCATTCGTATCTGTAACCAAATCTCGGGATTGTTCGACTTCCTCAAAAACAGTGAGTTTTTCATTTTTAACCATTTATTCTCTAGTAAAGTGGATTAAAAATTTCTGAATATTGTCTTCATCAGACTTATAAAATCTTACTGATTCCTTCATATCATGAAAAGGAATACAAAAATATTACTTCAAAAACATTTTCAAATATTATTTCTTTTCATTATAGGGGTGTAGCCCATCGTTATCAACGTCACCACCGAAAGCGTCACTTACAGCAAATGCCTCCAGCGCATTAAATAATACTCAGTTGTTATCCGTGTTTGCGACAATGATACAACAGGCTCGCGGCGATCCCATTCGTCAACAGCACTATGTCGTTGATAATTTAACGGCCCAAATGAATGCCCTTCTAAACAGCAAGCAGCAGTCGGAACTTTTGTCACAATATCAATTGACCCTCAATAACCTTGCGAAGTGAGACTTTCATCTTCTATTTAACTTTCTATAGTAAAAGTTAGTTCTACTGTTGCTTTAATGAGGTGTTTTGTTTAATTAGATTAAAATGCTTAACCTGCCAGCTTCCCTATCCTAACCACTAAATGAGCTAACTATCCACCGTTCAAGATGTTTGATAACGTTTGTCAAAATGATTCATTCGTACAACTTTTTGGGATTCCATTTCTAGGTAAATAAGGTATAGCAGTCGTACAGATATAGCTTTTTACACGGATTTGAAGTGAATGTGGTTGGCATTTGAAGAGTGCTGTTGAGATGTTAAAGAGATTCTGAAAGTTCTAATGACACTTTTTTGAACAGTTAAATAAGATTAGGTTTTTTCTATTGAGAATCTTTGTTTTTATGCTTTTTAATGTCCGGCATTGAAGTTCTTGTAGAAGTCTATCTTGTTGTGCAGTTTGTGCTATTAAATAATGTCGAATTTTGTTTTTATTGACTTATATTCAAAATATTTCTAGGATGACTTCCATAACACCAACCAGTTCTGCGAAAGGTGTAGTGCCATCAAAATCTACTGCTTCAAAAAGCGATCTTCAACCATCGAAGTCTCAACCAAAACCAAATCGATTACTTCCTACAAATAGCTCGACATCAAGTCCAATAAAAGTAAACCCCAAAAAATTATGCATAAAATACACGGCCACTCATAAAGGACACTATCATATCTAAAAATTGCACCATTTTTATGTTATGCATTCTATGTTTCAGGGGTTGAAACAACTGGCGAATGAAAAAGCTTCACGTGCATTAAAAGAAATCAACAGTGCATTGGCGCAGGTTGTTTCAGGTAACAGTAAATAGTCGACTAAGTATGAAGTAATAAGATCCATAGCAGTTGACTAAATGATTTATTTTCCAGAAGTGGAAAAGGCTGTTATTCAGACTGAAAATGAATACGCAAAAGAGAAAGTAAGGTAAGTCTAATATTGCGAATTTTCTTGACTGCTCATTTTCTTCGAACTATCCATATATTTTGCTTTAGATTGTAATACATTTGCTAAATTAGAAGTGCGACTGAACAATTTAGGGTTGAAAAAGAAGGTAAGAATGCTGCAACGAAACGATTTGTGTGGACCGATTCACTAAGGTATTCGTTTTTTTTTAGTTTATGTGATATTATTTTTTATTACGTTTAGCTTTTGATCATTGACTTAATACATTTTTGTATAAATCCCTTGATGAATTTGCTTTTCTGTCAACATTAATAGAGTCAAGTGAAATTGGATCATCTCATACTCGTTCATTAATTTACTTTTTATTCATTTATCAGTTTTGTACTAAATTAAATTTCATTTTTTGAATAAATATCTTACAGAGTTTAATTTTCCTTATAGAGCAGCACTGAAAAAGCAAGTGACTTTGCTGTTCAGTAGTCTTGAGCAACATGGTGATCCAACTCATATTGTTAACCCAACAGTTGTGCAGTATTTATACTACACTGTTAGACCGCTTTTCAAAGACTACGTCAAATTTAGGTTGTTTACATTATTTTGTTGTTGTTATGGAACTTGTTCTCCTTAATTTACATCAAATATATGAAATGAGTTAATAATACTACAGGAATAGCTATTGTAGTGCGTTGCAGTAACTAATAAATATTAATACTTTCGTAGATAAGCAGAATTTACATTTAATTTTGACAAAACTGGTATTAGTTTTAAACTTATGTATGATAGAGTCTACAGCAAAATTATTTTTGCAGAGATTTGGTGTTAGAAATATTACGACTTTGTCCAGAAAGACGTCAACTGGTTCTTATACCTGAGATGAAAGCATTCATTGAACTAAGTGATTCTTCTAAAGCACAGTCGTTAGTTGAATTTATTTGTTGGTGATCATTTAAATATATATTTTATAATAAATTTTGGAATCGTAACTGCATTTTAGATTTGAATTCAAACTATTTAAATTATATAGCACCAAAAAGGAGTAAACCTTTTCAAATATATTATTGGTAATCGATTTATTCTCCTTGGCTTAAGACCCTCTTTTAATGTTGTACATAGGATGATGGGAGTCCGACATTTCTACGATTGGGATATTAAGTAATGCATAGTTTTTGTGGTAATAGTGATTTGTCATTCATTAAAATTTATATTAATCATTTAAACGATAAGATAAGGTTATCGAATGAATCAAATACATGCCTCATATTGATGCGCGAATTAGTTGATTGAAGTATTTTATTATCTTAGTGGAACATCTCAAGCAGCATCAAGATCAGTGAAAACGTCGAAAACAGATATACTGTCTTCCAAAACCTCTCCAAATAAAAACTTAACAAATGCTGAGCTTCGCCAGGCATCTAATACTGTGGATAATCCTGGACCTCGGCAAACATCTAATCTTGTGGATTTTCGTTCATTGAATATTCTTGACAAAAAAGAAAGCTATTCTGTTAAATGTAGCAACGGAGAAGAAGTTGAAATTCTGGTACGTTGTTTATTAATAATTTTGCGAACTACACGATCATCCACCAATCTTTCGATAACGATAAGATAGAATATTTTGTGTTCAGTTTAATTTTAAAACTTAAGCTGCTTATCGTCATTTCACTCAATGTCGGTCATTTTTGCGGCCACGGTGAAGGATACTCAGTAAAAATCTGGAATATAAAGTTTTTGTTTCCGAGAACATAATGTATAGTGCACTGGTGAAAACAAGACCATCATGTAATTTTAAAAAAGATATAAAGGATTCAGTGGGCGTTATTCTTACCGTACTAAAACATTTTCGGAACAGTTCTTTAAATCGATTGGACATTTATACGAAGATGTAAATAAATTTTTAGGTAGAGAAGACATCAGTAGAGAAAACTAAATCTCCATCTTCAAGAGTAAATCGGCTTTCGAAACCTATTACAGTCGAAACGCCAGTCCAGAAGAAGGTAAGTATGGTGAGATATGGACTGCAGGAAAGTGCATTTCTAATTCTAGCTTTGTAATTTTAAATATTCTGTGTTGGTGACTGTCGGGGACTAAAATCTATGACTCTATTCTGGTTCTAGAGAATATGTCCTAGGCATAATCCGCTGAGTTGCTTTCAGGCCAGCTCGGGCTGCTCATCTGTACTGTTTAACTCCAAGTTAACTGCTGGACAGAAAATCATGATAGTTCGTGGAAACAAAGAACGCGAGAAGTTATTGGCTGAAAAAGTAGCAACAGAAGTAAGGTTGTTTTGTACAGTTTGAGCGAATTTCGAATTAATTGATCAGCTATTTCAGTGCGGTTTTTTCCGCCGGGACTTAAGATAGTTTTGGAGCAAGGTGTCAACGAAAATTTATCCCGATTAATTTTACAGTTTTCATTTCAGAAAGCACTCAAGGAGCGTGAAGAACTTGAGAGGAAGTTACAGGTTTGCATTCTATTTTGCAGGTAAATGACGCAACAAAAAGTGAAAATCGAAGTTTTGTTGATGGAACTTTTATTAAAGAAATGAGTGTGGTTTTGTAAATAGTGAATAGCTTTTATTTTAGAATTTCATTTTTCAGGAAGAGAAAGAACTTGAAGTAGCTCGAAATAGAAAGCGTGATGAAGAAGCTATCAAGAAATGGGAACAGGAGGCAAGTAATTAAAGCAAAGTGGTTACTTGAAAAACCAAAAAAACTTTTGGCGAAAAAAAGATTCACCGACTCATGTTTTTTAGGAAGCTGAGCGACTAGAAGCAAGTAGAGACGAAGATGAAGATTTGGGAGCAATCGAAACTGAAGATTATGCTGTGCGACGAAAAGTACCTTTTTTAACTTGAATATTTATTTTAGCAAAATTCTATAGAATACTTTTTTATTACTTGAACGAACTGTTGATAAAAATTAAAATAAAGGAATGTCAAGACCGTCTCGCTATTCTGCTTTTTATGCCTTGACATCTTCTATAATTAGACAGCGAATATTAGTGATTAAAAAAAAGAAAAACTTTATCTTTTTGCCTTATTATAAATGCAAAATAGTTTTTGCAGTTGCTTTTCAGATTCTTTTTAAATCACAACTTTACTTGCGAAATATTTTATAATTTTTTGGGTTCTCGCTAAATGTCATAACCCTATTTTAAGAGAATGCAGTGTTCCTTCTATACTCAACTTTTGCATCAGTTTCAGGATTCAGAGTTGCAAGAAGTCGAAGAGGTGGAATTAGGAGCTGATACTGAAGTTGATATGAATACCGAAGAAGATGTATGTTAATTGACAACTGGCTGTTTATTGGATCTCTTAATTCTTCAAATTCATAAGTTTGTTGTCATACTGGATAAATTTTTCCAATTTTTACGAACAATAATGAATTGTTGCAATTTGCCCATTTCTGATATTTTAGGTGAACGTAGATCAAAAAAGCGGAAATCAAATATGCAACTCGGAAAGTGAGCAAGCATGTAGTAGTACTGAAACGGAACAGCCTGTACTAAAGGTACTATTGAATTGATAATTGTTTTCAATGAAAATAATAGCAAAAAGTATATAGAGTGCTACATAAATTTCATGCTGTAGTGTGCTGTTATACATATTTTCTAAATAGAAAGTTATTTTTTGAATCACTTAGAACAGCCAATATAGTTATATTAATCCGAATCTTGTGTTGATTAAAAAGTGAGGATAATCGTTTGTAGTGCAAGTGAAGTTTCAGCATTCTTTCTTCTTAACTTTTATTTTCTATTTTTATTTATTTTTATTTTCATTATTATTACTATTTTTTTTTGAAGCTATTAGTTGCAGAAAATGGAATCATGCAGTAATGGTCTGTCAGAACAGAGCTCATCTCAAAATCTTGTTGCTGCAAGTAGTGTACATTCGGCATCCCTTACTTGTCCGCATTCATCAATTTTGCCGCGAATCACTCATTCGCAAAACACCCGGCAAACGAACCTTTTGCATTTTGCATCTTCATCTTATAAAATGTCGTCACCCCTAGTACAAATACCTTCTCAGAAGCTTCCAAGTACATCTATATGTGCTCCTACTACTAATGTTTCACCGTGAGTTAATTTTTGTTCTCGAAAAGAAATTGCCATCAAGATTCTATTATATCTGTTCCACATAAAATTTGTTTACAAACTTAGGAAATGGTTTTTTCAGAGCCAGGTTTTCCGAAATGCAACGTTCGAATTCCTTATCACAGCGGCAATCTTCACCTCTCGAGCAGGCCATGCGGGAAATTATGTCTGTAACTAGTCCAGATCTTCAGGTCAGCAACAGTTATCAATCGTCTTGTATACAACAATCTTCCTGCGGTGTCAAGCAATCTCGTGTTGCTTCGCCTATTTCTCAGTCTAACAGTCGTCATCCGTCAACTCTTCATTCCATTTCTTCATATTCTCCAACTTCCACATACACGAGCGGCTCTTTTACTACATCACAGGTTACCTATCAGCAACCTGCTTTTTCGCCTTACTCGATTCAACAGCGTCAAATCTACAAAAATCCTCAGTCTCAACATACACCAATGATACGTCATACTTCTCAAGTTTCTCAGCATCTCGTTCAAGAACATGTACAGACACAGCAACATGGTCCCATGCAACATACTTATAGTTGTCCTGCTTCTCCTTTTAATACCAGTAGTACTATCCAAAAGACATCCACCCTTCCAACTTGTAGTATTCCTCAAAATGCTTCTCATGCTTACACCAATATTCATTCATCCTCTGAACAAGTTATATATTCGCAGCGTTCGGTATCTTCAACAGGTTGTTCCTCAGCTTTTTCACCTTTACCGCAACCATCTAGTCGGCAACAGCAATCAGTGACCCATCAGTCAGCATACAATCATCAACATCAGCAGTTTTCGTTACAGCAGCATCATCAGCAGCGTCATCGACAGTTATATGATGAACAACAACAACAGCAACAACAACAACCGCAACAACAACAACAACAGCAACAAATGACTGCTGCTTCACAAAATCAAATGTATAGTAACTGGCGATAAGTATTTTCTCTTGTTCTGTAAAGTTTTTGATGGTATTTGAACTAAATTTGTGCTTTCTTTGATGGGTCGGGCAAGTCTCTTAGTAATGTAATTTCATTCCCCTTCACATGCATGTGACTGAATGGAGCTCATATATCCTTGTAGCATATTAAATCAATTTAGATTGATTTTGGCAAATGAAAAGGCTGATTTGCAGAAGCACTATTTTCATTTATACTATGCTTGACGATTTCTTATAAGTGTACTGCAAGTCAGTTGAGAACTTTTCCCACACCGTGGTCCTCTCGATACTGATGACCTGGTAGGTCAGTATTCTTTAACCTGAAGTTGTACTTTCCTGCAGTCAAGATGTAACGTATAAAGTGAGCTTTCACATACTGTGTTAGCAGTATTCGTGTATTAAAAAAAGCCATGAAAGTTCAAATTCCTATGGTTACCTTGTTTGATTTTCCGATTAGTTGGATATTTTCTCAGTTTAACGACTTGAGCGATTCTGAATCAACTATTTCAATCGCTGGACGTAGAAGTAATACATTTTTGAGCATTACTATTTTAACTCGATCTAAACTGTAGTTTTTAATTTGATAGGAATATTGTGGGGTTTCTTTGTTATAAAAAATATTAAACGCTTCATTTTAGTCTGAGGAACTGGCATAAAATCAAACTTGATCCCTTAAACTTCTCTACATCATTTACTTTCATTAAATTAAAGCTAGGCCACAAAAATATTAGCCGCTTGGATTTTTTAGTGTGGGTGGTGAGTTTCTTTACGAATTTGATTAATATCATTTGTGGCAATGTTTCAGTTTAATTTCTTTTCCACCTTTTCAAGCTTTACTGTCATTATTCTAAAACTCGCCCGATATTAGCATTACATTTTTTCTTGGAAGTAACGAATCACGTAACACTTCAGTCAAATCCTTTCTCTGTTCAAGAGTAGATTGAAAAATATGGATTTGAAGTGTGTTATGTTAGGTGGTAGTCTGACTACTTAATGGGATTTTGGTTAGGATTGTCTCAAATTTAGTAGCCACAGTAAAAGTTATGCGACATGATTTATTAATTTATTTGTTTCGTTATGAATTCTTATCAGAGTCAAACGTTATAGAATTTTCAAAAGGGAAGTTGCAGTCCATTTTTTTGTACCCTTCAAGTTGATTCGTATTTGCAATCCATTAATCCAAATGCGGGAACATAATGTTTTCTGTGTCACTTCCATTTTATGATGAGCGCATTTTCTCTGCTTTTCTGAGATGTTATTCTGTATTGTTCGCTCATGTATTCCCTATTTATTATACTATGAATGAAATTTCATGCTTTTTGGCTTAAATTAAATATGTTTATGATTCGCATGTGTCGTTTTGCCATTTGAAAACATGTTTAAGTTGGAAATTGGACAGCAGCATCGTAAATCACTTTCACTAGTTTTCTTTTTTGAGATTGTTGTAATCTCCCCTACGAGTGTGTTGTTTAAGGGCTATATAAAATTGTCGCTGTCATCAACGAATAAGTTGTTTTGAACCATTTTCTAGTATTCAATTTTAGGTCTTCCAAATTGTTCGATGTGACTAGTGGTAGATTTTAGCCCGTAAAACTTAGTCGCACTGAATTGTTAAAA
Organism: Setaria equina; assembly: GCA_003012265.1. Classification (NCBI taxonomy): domain Eukaryota; kingdom Metazoa; phylum Nematoda; class Chromadorea; order Rhabditida; family Setariidae; genus Setaria; species Setaria equina. The sequence continues at coordinate 16,709 of PQVD01000532.1, read as the reverse complement.
TTCCTGAGGATGACGATTGAGACCACAAATTTCTTCATATTGCTACTTATTGGGGACACAAGGGGGAATCAAAAGTTGGAGTTGCAGTTGGGATTTTGAGGTGATAGGAAATAGAAATGATTTAAGAGTCTTAGTTTTAATTATGGCATTGTTATTTTTTGTTTTCAAAGCAGAATTAAAAAGAATGATATGGTAGTCTGTAACAGTTCAGCCGGAAGGGACATGGCTAAGTGAGTTATATTTTTGGCTTTCTATTTTATAGTATAAATGTGCATAACATTATAAACAGACTTGCATGCAGAAGTAATGCTCAAAATTTTGTCTACATCAAGTTTATTGATAAATGGATCAGTTTTTCTCTGTGGAATTTTACGTACAATCTACATTTAGTTTTATGTTTGTAATCACGTTAAAGCAATATGCAGATTCTGTGAAGAAATCTTCAAATAAAGACAGGTGAGATGGTCGCATAATTACAGTTTGTATATCTTTTGACTGGAACGGCTGTAAACAATTAGAAACTTATGAGATGATAAAAAAAGATGGAGTGATAATTCAAGGATATACAATAATGATTTTATTCATTGGTGCTATTTCAGGCTTAGAATGTTAGCTTACGGTGATATTTTTATTCCTAACTTGTTTACTGATTCATGTCTACTGAGAATATATTTTTACTTCGTCAAGAGTAACGCACTGGGATGCCAAAATTTTTTGATCAATCGAATACGTTTTTTATTCGCACTATGTTTTCAATATCTGTGTTCATGTAAGTGGTGAATGCGGAAGCTTTCACTAAATTGTTTTTCAAAATTGAATAAATTTTAGTCTTATTGCAGTTTTCAAGGATCTAGTCACTCCAGCTGATAAATACTACGGTTTGGCATACTTTTTCATTCTCTCTTTCAAATGAGCTCAGTTCAAGAATTCGAGATTTATTTGATTTGTAAAATTTCGTAGTCAATGCAATTTCTATGCTTGTTTGGAGATTGAGCTTGAAAGGTTCTTTCTTTCTCTTCCCTTCATTTAACATTATTTACGGATAACAATCCTGAAAGGTACAGATCCATCAGAATGTGGGATCGCGAATGTGACATCGGGAAGAACTGAATTCAAGATAATGGGTGGGCAAAATGGTGCACCGGGAGAGATGCCATGGGCTGTTGCATTATTCTACGGCCGAGGTTTTCAGTGTTTTGGTTTACAGTTGAATATTCCAACCCTACTATCAGTCCTTTTAATTTTTATTAATTACCTTCTTAATAAATATACATTAATATATCAGAATACGGAGTGGAAGTTGATAAAGTTTGTTCACCGCTTGTGAGTTAATAATTTCATATAATGAACGTCACTTTATTTTGTAGTATACTATTGTACAGGAACACTGATATCACGAAAGCATGTTATTACAGCTGCTCATTGTTTTAAAAAGACTATCATGAAAAAACCATGCAAGTTAGTCATTTTTTTAAAAAAAACCTGTACAATAATATATATCAGAAGCTCGAAAATCATTAGTTGACCTTCTCATGATAACATAACTTAATGCTTTTTAATATGCAAATAACATTTAACGAATGATTTTTGAGTCAGAAAGCAACACTAACAATCATAATACTATGATAAAAATGAAAGATTTTGAAGTTTCGTAATTAATTAGCACTGACGGATGGAGAGAATTAAACAAACAGCTTCGGAATACCTTGATTTCCAGAAAAATCACGTTTTTTTTTTAGGTTTTCTTGGCTTCTTAGATCAGGGACATTTTAGCTGATCTTTTTTTTTTTATTCCCATATGGTCGAAAACCCTACTGTTAACACCAGTAAAGTTCCGCTCATTTTCTGAGAAGTCGGAATGCTAGCTAAAAACTGACAAGTTAATGCAGGGAAATTTGTGAATAAGCTAGGGAATCTGTCTAACCGAAATTAGGATAATGCAAAAAGGTATATTGGATATGTTAATAAAACTTCGGAGAAATTTCAGTAATTTCAATTAATAAAATAATTAAGAATTTGTAGTATGTCTTTTGGTTATTACCAAAAAGAATCCCTTCAAAAGTATATTGTTTTATATGGTAGTAATTGCATACATCAGCGGAATGAAAATCTATGTAACAATTCACCAGAAATGAAAATGAGCCGAATCATCAGGTTAAACCATAATTTCTGGTCGAGTATGTTCATTTTCCAAGATACTGTGATTAAAGCGTTGCATTTTGAAAGCTAATCAGCCAGCAGCTTAGTCAAATGATGGTTATCGAGACTCTCGTGAAAATACACGATGAACCTTAATATATAAAATGACAATGTGACAAAATGACAAAAAAAAATTTTGCTCTGAAATTTCTCCATCTTCCCTGTATCACTTTCATACACATTAATAGCCTCATCGTTCTATTGCAACTGCATACTTGATAGTTGTGTTGTGATTTTAGGGCGCAATATGGACGCTTTTTCCATGCGAAATGTCTAATGGCAGATTTTGCACTTCTAGAACTGGAGGACATAATCAAAGATCCATTAACAAATTATATCTGTCTGGGATATCGAAATATTGTCAGAAGAGAAGATCAGATACGACTAACTGGTTATGGTTGGGGTGCTGTTTGTGAGTTCTTGTGCTTCTCAAATTTTACTTTAGCCTCAAAAAAGTTTCGGAAAAAATGATCGGTAGCAGAAAGAGTTCCTCATTTATAGAATGCTTGTGATTTCAGTATCTTCTTATGGGGAAAAGCAAACGAATAATTTACAGTTGATCAATTTCCCAAAGATATTAAGTCGACTAGAATGCTTGCAAAACTCAAGACCAAAAGATGCTCTTTGTACAATGGAAAGCAGGACAGCAAGCACATGTCAGGTTAAATTAATTAATATTCCTTTTCTTTAATTTTGAATGTTTTAAATCACATTTTGCACACGTAATGCAGTGTACATCCTAATTACTGCTCATGTTTTGATAATCTGGAACATAAAATCTCTTTATTAAAACATAAAATAAGGCTTATGGATGGAAATATTATTTTCAATCTAGTGAGAAATTAACATTTTCATGCTTCAAACTACCTCAAGCATTTATAAATTTTTTTTTCCCTTATTTTCTCGAAAATTCTGAACAATTTCTAATAAAAGATGCAGAATGTTGTTGCTAAAATGGGTTAGAATGAATAAAAAGAAATCTAAAACCTTGTTGTCATTCATTTTTGGTAGTTGAATTTCCAATTTGACCATCTTTTAAACTGCTGATTTGTTTTTGAATTTCTCTTTGTCTACGAATTGATCTATCTATGAAACAAACTATCATTTCTTCAGTCATCTGTAATTATAATTTTTAAGACAACGTTTTTATTTGGAAAGAATGTTCGACCATAGCTAGAATTACTTCTTATTAGGGATACTGGAAGCTAGAAGAACATTGTATCACTAATCTAACCAACAAATTTTCATCAACGTACCGTTCCTTCGTCACATAATCTCTGCAATATTTGCTGTACAAAATTGCACTTCGGATGAGAATCCAATAGAATTTGTATATGTTGCATCAGATCTTCCTCATCTTCTCGATCATGTGGCTGCAACTGTACGGAATCCTCATCTTCTCGATCATGTGGCTGCAACTGTACGGAATCCTCATCTTCTCGATCATATGGCTGCAACTGTACGGAATCATTTTAGTTCTCCAATTAACCACAAGAATGCCTTCAGATGACAAATGGTAGTGATGCATGAGCTCCTTATAAGGGTTCATGATTCCAAATTCAAATTATACTTGTGGATTTACCTAATGCTCAAAATATTTATGCATATTTATATTGAAGTTTAAAAAAAAATTCAAAACGTGCCTGTTCACTCTTATTCTCCTTTTGTTTCAAACAATGCGCGAAGCTCGTTAAATTATTCACTGCTTGCGATATAAGTTGTTTGGGTTGGTGGATTCTGTCGTCAGATTCCTGTTCAAGATCCAACAAATGCTTTCGTCCTCGTTTCCGTGGACATTTCTTCTTAGAAGTACTGATAGTTTGATTCCTAATCAAATTTGGGCTATTGCGACCCATTGCTGTGCCACCTCGTTTACAATCAACCAGCCAAGGACTTTCACAAAAGCAGTTGTAGGAGGAACTAGTGAAGAATTTTAGATTCCTTTAATTTCACTAAGTTATGCAAATTACTTCGACACCTCCTGCCAACTCTAAACATCTACCTGTGAAATATTTTGCCGAATATTTCATCCTCTTTCCAGACGAAATTTATTTCCTTTCTCAGGGTGACAGTGGTGGAGGTCTAGCTGTCCTTGGGTCAACTGGTCAGTGGTCTCTGCTCGGTGTGCTCTCCTACGGAACGGAATGTAAGGAGCTGCGTCGAGGTAAACCACCGCAAGTTCAAGTATATACCGACATTTCCTTGTACGCTGCAGACATCGATTTATTTACCGGTTACAGCAACATTCTCCGACATTTATATCTTAAATATTTATTGTCGAAATAAATTATCCTACTCATATTTTGAATTGATTTGTCGAATATTGCAAATATACACCAACTTTTTCTTTGTTCAACGAGATGGATAGCACAGGAACGTGAATTCGATTCCCGTAATATTCTTAACAAGTCTTCATGCATTTTGTCTTCCCTCACATCCGTGATCAGGATTCCTTTTCATCTCCTTAAGCGACCTACTAAACTCATTCACATATTAGGAATAGCTGTTTGCATAGTGAGACATGGAAGAAATGTTCCCGTAGACTACGAACGTCAGCAGTGATGGACAGTGATTTACGGTCCAGGGTTGTTGAGGGTTAGATCAAGAACACTCAAGATAATCGCGTTATGATATATCACTAGAGTACGGTGAAGACTCGTAGGTGTGACGTGAGTAAAGCTCATGTTCTCGTCTATTTCAGGTAAAGTTGCTGCTTGGGGAATATACAGATTATATTCTAAATCATGGTAAGTTTTTTTTTTCTAGAAATTAAAGTGTTCTTTAGAAACGTGTTTAAAAAGAGTATTCTCTTATGCTAAATCCTTGGGGCTGAAGCCTTCATACTATTGCTGAATATGTAACATCCTCCATATGACAGTGAAGAGCAAATCTATCACCTTTGTTTCAAGTCGTATAGAGAATTAAGATCAAAGCGGTAGGTGCAGCAGTTTCCATCATTCACTAAATGGGACCTTTACTTTTAGGTAATTATGGCTTTGTTATTTTATTGCCACTTCGTACTCCTGCAAATACCAACTTATTTTATGCAGACAGATTGAGTGAAGTGTCAGTAATTGTGCTCAATTATTTAAGTTATCAAAAAATATTTTATCAACTACAAATATTGGAGATTAAGTGAACTCTGGTTCTATCTGGGTTATTGTTCTCATTTTAGAGTGCCCTATGGCTTAGCACGCATATATGTTAGTAAAAGTCAAATTTCAGGCTCGACGCTATGATACTCGTACAACTATTTTCTCACCAGAAGGTCGTCTTTACCAAGTAGAATATGCGATGGAGGCTATATCTCATGCTGGTACTTGTCTCGGTATTTTAGCTTCAGATGGTATCCTTATTGCTGCCGAAAAGCGAAACGTCCACAAGTTGCTTGATGATGAAGTATACATTTTCAGTTTTTTTTTTTTTTCTTTTTTGATTGTGCACACTGGTGTAATTCTTCTTTCACTAAATAGCTGGCTATTTCAAACTGGTTTGCTTTGCGAATTCTTATAAGAGAGGAATTTTATGGACACTAAAGGAAATGATTTTCCTGAAAATTTGTGGACATTTTTTTCCTTATATGCTGCACCGATATTCGGGAAAACTCTTAGTCTTTCTCAATTTAAGCTTAGATAAACACTTTCAAAACTAACTTTATGTTAATTTTTAGGTTTTAACTGAAAAAATTTATCGATTAGCCGATAATATTGCGTGTACAGTTGCTGGAATTACAGCCGATGCCAACATTTTAATTAACCATTTGAGATTCTGGGCAGCAGATTATAAGTATAGTTATGGTGAACATATTCCTGTTGAGCAATTAGTACAGATGCTTTGTAACGAGAAGCAGCGCTATACACAAGTTGGAGGTGGGGTTGTTTTTTACTTCTATTGATTTCTTGCAATGTATTTTCTGCAAGAACTAGTTGAATGTTATTTTTTCCATACTTCAATGTTAAAAGCGTGGCAGTTTGTTTAGCAAGATAAATAATTTCATGGATATCAGAGAGCTCTTTCACTTAAACTGTTCTAAGTGGTCAATATCTTAAAATTTTGTCATGCATATGAAAGAGAAAGTAAAACCAATTCTAAGTTGTTTGAGCAGTTTTTGTAAAGACCTGAAATTTTTAAATTTTTTCAATCACAATCACTACAGGAAAACGACCATTTGGCGTTTCTTTACTTTATATGGGTTGGGACCAGCATTTCGGTTATCAACTTTATCAGTCTGATCCGAGTGGTAATTATACCGGTTGGAAAGCAACATGCATAGGAAATAATCATCAGGTACGCATGATGCCGCTTCATGCCTAATGATTCCTTTTTTTATGACTAATTGTTTCACGTCTCTTTTTTGATCTGACTTTAAATTTTTACATATTTCCCTTTAATAAGAACTTTATATTATTTTAGCATTACGTTGTCTTTATCTCATCTTAATATCAAAGTTAAACGTCTGTATTATCTGGCAGATTGTGAACTAAAAGTAAGCGAAATAAACAACAAATTACCTCTGACCTCATAACATTAAAATGTTGTTGAGTAGTAGATATAGCAGTAGTAGATATCTGTACCTATTCTATTTTGATTACATTAGCTAACTAACTTACTGTATATTCTTCTTCAGGCTGCTGTATCATTGCTAAAGCAAGAATACAAATCACCTGATCTTGCTGAAGCTAAGAAACTGGCCATGAAGGTTTTGTCGAAAACTTTGGACGTGAAGTTATCTGCAGAAAAAAGTATATTTTCCCTCCTATTTGTAAAACATTGTCAATGTATAGATTCATGAATTTAAGAATTGCTTCGTATGTCTGATCGTATATTTCTCTGTGATACTAATGAATATTAGTAGTAAGTTGAAAAACGACTTTGATTTAAAATCACGGTAGGAAAAGTGTTACATACTCAGTGGTGTTATCGTTAGTGTCTTACTCTTGTTCTACTTGATCCACTGGCAGGGTTTTGTTTATGCATTAAATTTGTAAATTCCTAGTATCTTTCAGTTCTGACTGAACTCTTTCTCAAATGTTGTTTTTATTAACATGATTTTTCAGTTGAAATGGCAACACTGACGCGGCGTAATGACAAAACGGTAGTAGAGAATCTGACTAGTGCTGAAGTCTCACAACTAATCAAAGAGCATGAAGAAAAAGAAAAAGAACAGGAAGCTCAGCAACTTGTTTAGTTCTAAAATAGAAGAAGAGTTGCAGATATTCATAATTATGTACTGAAGAGATCGGATTTATCAGTTTTTCATCTTTGTTTTTTGAATTCTTCGAATTCTCAAATCATAGTAAATTGCAATTCCATTTTTGAAATTTTTGCTACTCCAGATTTGAGAGATATGATACTTATGTGTTAAAACTTCATGGTAGCTTTTTTTTTTCAAATTTAGAAGGGTTGTCTGGTGCGCCCATTCTTTCGTTTAGCATATCTCGTACAGTGAGATATGCTTTCAGTTTAGTCGGTAAAAAATTATTGCTTTTATTGAATTTGCGTTACTATGGCTATAAAATATTTGGAAACGTTTCAGTTGAATATGATGCTTGAATCATAAATGTCCTAAATTTTTGGATTTTCGTTAACCTTCTCTCATGAATGGATTTTGCCTTTTTTTTGTATTGTTTTGTTGAACTTAGTGTGTTGACATCTTGGGATATATCATAATAAATTTCAATAAAACAATGTTGCATCGTTTTCTTCTTTTTAAAAATAATTTGCCATCAATGTACTCATAGAGTTACCATTCCTAATGGTTTCTATTTTCCCCTCAATTTATTGATGCTGCAGATTTCTCTTTGTCCAAAATTCGCGCTCAAAAGACGTGCTCCTTAGTTACCTTTTAGAAATCTCACTTTGAAATATGTATAAATGGAGAAGGTTAATCCAGTGTTATTAAAGTGTCATTTATTATCTAGAGTAGTTCCAAGAAATGTTCCACACAAAATTATTTTGTAGGTGAGGTCCGATTGTTGAGCGACTTCACTTCTGATCAGTTCTTCCGTCTTTCCGAAAATAATTTTGCTGATCATTTTCAGTCACGGTAATGGGAACCATTACAGCGGATGAAGTGAATTTCCAACAGTTGTTGGATCGAAGCGAACAGCTTCTTGCAGAAGATGTATCTTTTAATATATTCAAACTTCATGCAGCTTTAAAAGAACTTGAAGAAATATACAGTCGGTTGCAACAGAATAGGTACGACATTAGTGTTTAAAATGCTAAAATGCATGTTTCGTGGCAAATAATCCATCATTTCTGATTTCGAGATCAGTGGACTATTATTGTTCGTAGATAAAGTACGATCTAGGAGATGTAGCTAAAAATGTCAACTTTTTCACACTCCAAAAATATAGACTGTGAAACATTGACGCATTAAATTGATGATTGTTTATCATTCACTTTCTATAATTACTCGAAAGAATTTTTAGAACAAATTGCTTTTCAGGAATATTGATAGGGACGTTTTAAAATATTATGGAGAAAATTTAAAGTCATTACGTACCCAAATTGAGACGGAACAGGAAGTAAGATTTCTTTTATTCGATACTGTTTTAAGATTTCCAGATAAATTTCTAATTTGATAATAAATTTTAGTTTCAGAAGTCTCACACAACTAATAATGAACAGAAATTACCAGCTGATTTTGAAGTTGATACTGAAGATTCAGCCGAAGAAAAAGCTTTTCTTAAAGCTAAAATGAAAGCGACACACCAAGCTAATTTGCGCATGCAATTACTTGGAGAATCAGAAAGGTTATGCTGTACATTCTGCAGTATTTTGTCACTAATATGAAAAAAACTTACAACAAAAATTAAATTTCGAAATCTCATTTCTGTTAATTTTTCTTCATAACACTAAACTGTTCAGACCAGCATCGACTGATCTTGATTTGGATCCAGAACAAATTGCTCGGCGTGAGACTGAGAAGCAAGAAAATTTGATGGACGAATTATATGATATGGCACGTTTAATGAAGCAGACTTATTCAACAGCTGGTACTGTCATCAAAGAGGATAACGCTGTTTGTTTTCTTAGATATGTTTAACTGAATAGAACGAGAACCCATGTAGACAGATGAATTATGATATAGTATAATTTAAAAATGATATACCAAATTTGTACTAGCCGGCGGTTCTTCTTCCGAGATACGAAGAGTGTTTTTTTTTTTTTCGTGTTCAGTAAGACTGTAAGAATATTTAGTGTAAAAATTGTTTTAAGGAAAAGAATTTTTGTAAATTAAACTTTATTCCGAATTTCACTTCCAAATTTTCTGTGTTTTAGACACTATCTCGACTGCAATTTGCGACAAATAATCATAAAGGAAATCTGTTGAGAGAAAACAAACGACTCGAAGAGCGTGCATATCGTTCATGGTGTGACTGCTTGTACATAGTAGGTGTTTGTGCTATAATTACATCATTCTTATCTATGATAATTGTTATGAGGGTTTTCACTAAAAAATATTCATAAAACATCCGAAACTTTGCTTTAGAATTGAATGAATTAAATCAAAACTCCTGAAATAAGCAGCGCAAGAAAACATAACAGTAAAAGGAGATAGATACGGTTTTCAGGCATAAAAGAGAGAGAGTATTTCCTTCAGGTGCTTGTCGCTCGTAGTATTTCTGTTGAAACACTTTTTTTTTGTTTTTGCTTCTATCTTTTCAAGTTTCACTTAAATTGTGTTTCGTTGGTGTTCAAGTTTCTCATAAAAGAACTGAAAAGCTAAAGACGATGCCGGTTGATGTATTACACTTTTGCTGCGTTTGGTTATCTATTTTCCAAAAATTAAAATTTTTTATTCATAAGTATTAGAATTACAATGAGTAAGTAATAGTACCGTTATCTGGGAGCCGTAAAAGAAAAATAGAAATCCGAGTAACTTTGTCTTGTGAATTCTTCCTGTGGTACATTCGTCAATTCTCTGTTCCAGTTTATCCTGTATGCATTAGGATAGTAATATCGATCATCCCAGTAAGTATGTAACACGGCAACATCCAGATGTGGCGTTACCGTCATCTAGAATTGTTACGTTACTTTTTACAATAAAATTTGAAGAATTTGATCACGAGTGAGCTCACAAACATTTTGAACTTAAACAGTTTTTGAAACCTGAAACGAAATTCATAATATTCTTGTACTCCAATATAACCTGTGGAAAGCCTACTTGGCTGATTTTTTTATTGCTTTTGATGTATTTAGGACTTTTGCTTATTTCTTCAATGGAAGAGGAAGCTTTAAACCATACAGACGGAGATTTTACTGCTTTTCTCTTTATTCCACTCGAATTACCTTTCTCCGGTTCAGCACACCTATAAAAGATTAATTTTCTTTAGCATATGGTGACTTTTTCCTTGCATTGTATCCAATTAAGGATTCACTACTGCTTATGTTTTGATACGAAATTGTTTCATACGAGCTGCTCATAAGATTTTGATGATTACAGGACAGATTTTTTTCGGCGCTTTAATTTCATAGCTATTTATTGCCAACTGCAGCAAAAAAAGAGGACTTTTAAAAGCGAAATTAAAAATGAGGAAAAGTAATTTGAGGTGGTTCTAGGAACGCTATGTTGACTTACGTGGTTTCTTCATCAGAGCTGAACAATGTAAATAAGATGGGAAGTATCAGTAAGCCATGCAAAGCGCCAATTGTTATCACTAAGATAATCGTTTTCAAGAATGAGCGAAACACATAGTTATCAATCGATATCAAGAATGAAACACCTGTGATTAGAGTAATAATATATTTCATCGAATATGGTATTAAGATTATATATTTCTTGCTAGTGGCCTCATCGGATCCACAATAAAACGATTCTAATTTGAATTTCTGAAGACTCTAGACCTTACCGATAATTGTGCTACTGGCAGATTGTACTATTGGGACACCAACATTATATAATGCATTACGCATCCGCTCGGATGATCTAATTCCTTTGTCCTGCAAATAAATTGCTTTCATGTCATGCTAGGCTGGCGGATGGGAATAGCACTTCGTACTGACATTTGATTTATTTGAATTCTATCGTTTCAGTTTTTGTGATAATCTCTCTTTTGCAAAGAAGAGACCCTTGGAAAAGTTTCAAAACAAGAAATTACACTCCGAACTGCAAACTATGTCATTTTTAACTCTTCAGAGTCGGGAGTATTATGTAAAATAGAATAACTCACGGATTTCCTTTATGAACTGAAATAAAATGGAAACAAAAATTTTGAAAAACCTTAGCGAAATTAAATGCCAAATGTGAAGCGAAATCGATGCAAAATCCGACACTCATAACAATTGTAATCATAGAGACGAAATCCAAATGAACATTCCAGATGGTCATGAAACCGAGAATACCCAAATTAACTGAGACGATACTGATTGGAACCCAAAATAGTGCTATTCTTTTCGGTATGAGCACTAACGAAACAATAATTACAGCAAAACTAGCAATAGCGATTGTCGAAAGCGTAGCCGGGAGCACTGTATTGTACTGCTCCGCAAACTGTTGAAATGTGAATCTGATCAAATTCGAATTCATAATCATTACATCATGAATATCAACTTTACTGTTACTCGCAATGCTTATAACTCTTACCTGAAAGAAGTCTGCGTATACTCCAGTTTTAATGGTGCTCGACTTTGCAATATTCCTCAAAACTCGCATAGCTCGAGACTGATTGCTGGTTCCAACGTGACGCAACTGAACCAGGACACGTGAAACTTCAAGTAAATTATCCGTGGAGTCAAACAAAACATCACTAAAATTATATTTCCACTATAATATATAAAAACATGGAGTAAAAAAGAAAGTGCGTTATGATATGGTGTTAATTACACTTTATCAAATGTTCAAGAAGAAAAAAAAAATGATACCCTCGTAAACGGTTAAGCATACCGTTTATAACGAGCAAATTGCGGTTGAGAAAGAAAAATATTTTTTAAAACATAGACGAAATTGCTAGATGTTATTTCAATATTACTTTTCTGAAGGTACTGCCTCATAGTGTGTAACCTGAAACTTTATCACTTTTAGAAATTTACCTATAAGCTCTAAATTTCTCATATTTTCTAGATAACTACCAAATACTCTTTTGGAATTTCAAAAATCTAAAGTTTAAAATCCCAAGAAACTTTGAGAATCTAACATCCCACATACAGAATCATTCAATTTTTCATGATTTCATATCCCAAATATTTTTCCTTGCTACGTAAAATATCGGTATGCACTCCTTAGAATATTAAATTTCACATTATCTCAGACGAGAATTAATTTGCAACATAAGAATTTTTAATATTATTAAATATCTAAAATTGACCATGAATCACTGGGACCGGTGTATTCAGTATATTCATAAAGAGCTATTTCATCTTCCAACACCATCCAAATTTGTCGGTTTGAAAAATTCATTTTCGATAAATCATACATCCATACATGCAGATATGATCCGTAATCTAAAATTGTTTCTCCGCATGAAGATAACCCTCTTGCCTTTAAAAATTACCATGTTACACTTCTTGTCAAACTGCGTGGAAACGAGCAGTTATGATTAACTTGACTCAATTTCATTCGAATAGTTTTAGGCCAGTCATTCATAAATCAGTCTGATATTGTGCTTAAATCTATTTAGCAAGCAATATTTAAAAATTAATATGTATAATGAGGAAAGTTAAGGACATATCATTCGTCCAATCATGTTCAAGAAACAAAAACTTCAGGCAGGTCACGCAAATATTACCTGATCTGCCTGAGGTTTCAGAAAGCTTGAATTCTTCGTATGTCTTGAAATTATGAGTTCATATCGAGAGTAAAGGAATCAATAATTTAGTAATCTTCTCCAGCAGATTAATGAGAAGTTGCATGGGAACAGTCAGTAGTGTGAAATGAGCCAAAATATGGAACTTATGCAATGAATAAGCTAATATTTCTTCTAAAGTATACATATCTGAAAATAATTCAGGCACTGATTAATTGTTTCAATCTCTCTGCACTTCGCTTCTTGACATTAAGCATTTTCTAGTGAAATGAAAGCTTACCAGAGAAATATTTTTCCATAACAGATATGGCTTCACGACCATATGAATTTACTGAGAGTAAATCATTCGGTTCAAGGCCCAATTTCATGTGCATGCAACCCCAAATAGATATCATCTGAATTGAAAAGTAAACAGACATTTTGTTTTCCAATTAGAAATTTATTACAAATCAATTAAACGACACACTCTAATATATTAATTAAACGTTATTAATTTCGAGAAATGAGACGTTTCAAATTGAATGTTAGAACGTACGAGGTATAAGATGAAAATTAGCAGTATCATTAATCGAACCAATGGTTTCAGTAACCAATCCGAATAAGTGGTACGGAAAAAGTTCGCAAGCAAATGATTACAATTAGATGTCGTTTCTTGCTGCTCTTTAATTGCCGGCCAAAATACTGTATGAATTTTGTGTAATAAAAGTGAAAGTGAAAGTTTCATCCTTTTCTAAGAAAAGAAAAATTCGCTTCCTTACTTTCAGCTACTTTCTGTCTTTCAATTAATGTGTTAATTAGATTCGAAAACAAAGAAGACTTACAGTTTGAAACTTCTGAAAAGTAGTCAATACAGGTGTTATTGCACTATTGGTTTACTTTTTCATTCCTAATTTATTTGCTTTATTTTATCTTATTTTTCATTCTTAAGATTCCTAGCAGAAAAACTAGACGAAATCTGTATTTTGTAAAAAATATTTTTGAGACGGTTAAATGAGCCTTCAGGATAGGCACTCATACCGGAATATGTTTTTTTTTGGCATTTTTTAACTTTTCGAAATGTCAAGCAGTGTCGCCCAGCAACCTCACGTTTACTCGTCAGAACTAGAATACCTGAAAATTTTTCACGCGATTAACATTAGAAGGAATTTTTTTGCAATCTTTTTCTGTCTTTGTTACTTTGGATTGAGTCCTTTGCCTTATTCACTTTCCAATAGATAAGGCTGAAATGATAAGAATATCATATCATTGTAATATCCTATCGTTGCATAAATACATAATATTTATGAAGATATTATTGTATTTTAAGTTTTTTAGAATGAATTCTTCTGAAAAATTGGTCACTCACCCGAGAAGAAAGTAATTTGGTAAAGATATGTGAAAAAAACAGCCGACACAGCATACATACAAAATATCTGCAAATAGATAAAAGTTAAACTTGGGTGGCATAAATTTTTATTTACACTGATTTCATGGTCATTTCCACTCTCCTTGATAGGACTCTAATCAGCGAGAGTCTCAGAAGTACCCAGTGCTTTCAGGATTTTCATATAATCCCACAAATGATAGCTGCATGTTACTGTAATATTAATTAAATATGAAAATAGTTCAAATGCTATCATTCAAACGAAATTTTATTTTCATAATATACTTACTCGTACAGATTGAAATGGTGCAAAACAGCCAACAGTAAAGGAAATGAGATCGGTGAAGGTAGTGACAGTAATTGACATTGTGGCATCCGGGAATACCTTCTTCATGCGGAACTCGAATGGAGCTACAAGTGACATGGACCGCCACGTGGATAGCGTTATGAATACGTTATCCACTCCAACAGCTAGAATTACAAAGTGTGATTCAACAGGTGCCTTTGTTAAGGTTAGGATCAGATGAAAGAATCTTAATCACAGATAAGCTAACAATCGTAAATTGGGCACAAATTCACAACAGCCAAAAGTCAGATTAAGGATTGTGTTGTGAATCGATCCCTCGAAACTACTAACACTGAATAAGTCCTTCCTGAATCGGTTTTCTGTAAAGAAGGACATTGAGAGAGGACTAACTTACAAAAGATGATGAATGGCATCAAATATGCAACGCTTGTGATGTGATAGCCCGAAAGTAGCAATAATCCAATGGCACTGATAACAGCACTTGCTGCACTGATAACTCCACCAGCAGCTAACCATGGTCGAGAATGAATCCAAGAGGGTAGACAGCAACATACGACTGTATATAGTAATATCGTCAGGAAACAGGGAAATAGCATCCTGAAACAGATATGCTGATGGATCCATCAGTAGAATATGCAAAAATGAAAGAATTGTGATTGTTGTTGAACGTCGAATTTCTGTACATGAATAAAAAGTATTCTAAATGACGTATTTTCACATTTATTCATGAAGCACTGCGTAAGTACATTAGATTGAATGCTTTTGCTCTCACAGAAACTTCTACAAAAAGTAAAATTTCTATTAATTAAGGTAATTTCTTGTTAAGTGATTTTAATTGTTAAGTATTATAAGGAAGATAAAAGAGAATTGCTTGGTTTTAAAAAAAATTAAATGCATACTTCATTAGCTGTTCACGACCATGAATACTTTCAGTAGCTATAGTTTCATAGGTCCACAGCGATGTCTTAATAATATTTGAAGCATACTGTGGCAGGAAATCGGCTAATTTTAATTCCCATTTTTCAGCTAAATTATCTTGAAATGCAGTTGAATGTCGTAATGCATATGGTAGCATCATCGCTTTAGCACCTGAAAATCTTGCAGTTTTAAGTGATCAAGTTAAGAAAACTAAATTTACCTCCTAACTACTACAGGATATAATTTCATGGACTATTGTACCCAAGATTAGAAAAAAAGATTAAAGTATTAGAAATAAAAAACAAAATTGAAAAAATGCTTTAACGTCCAAACCAGAAATTCGATGTTTCTCGTCGAATGTAATACCACCCAGAAGACTGCAAACACTAGTTAAGAGGTCAGATGAGAATGAATTTGCCACTAATTTTAAAAGAGCCTTGTCAATAGTGTCATTTCCTGGGCTTAAATCACCATTTAATAACATCTTGAATGCTGTTATCAGTGGATTTGATACACATTTTTCTTGTAGCCTAAAACCTGCCTTCACAATTAACCATTAATAACCTTAACAGAATTAAGAAATGTCCCAAATTAATTAAAAACGCTAAAAAATTTCCATTATTTGTGTCGACAAAACAAATAGTATAAAATTGGGGAAAGATAAAAATTCGAACCTGTACGACTTGTGCATTAAAATATTGGCAACGATCTCATCAAATTCAGGTGAAATTGGAAATTTAACACAGATGGATGCATAATCAAAAGAGGTATCATTTAGTCCTTCAACTTTAATTCGTTGTATTATATTCCATAATTGAAGTACAGCATCCAGTACTACAGGCTTCAATACATCACCATCATCGATAGTACTTCGTACAATAATGTATCCCATTCGTTTAATATCATACCTGAAGGAAAAAAAAGCAACTTAGATAATTTAGATCAAAATGATTGAAATAAGCAAATGAGAGTGAACCTTCTGGTAGCATAGAAAGGATCCAAATCATCGATATGAAATAATTCATCAAGTTGCTGTAATTCTCTTCGTGCTAGAGCATCAGTTGGCACATACTGATCAAGTTCATCTTTCAGATAAGCATTCTTCTGATACTGTAAACCTGTACAAAGTACAGTTGTCACCGCTACAGGTATCAATATAAATGGCCATGGG
>PQVD01000531.1:10369-27874 GCA_003012265.1 Setaria equina | reverse complement strand
TTTTTTTTTTTCTTTTTAAGATTTAAAGGCCTTACTTCCAAGGTATGCATTTAACCAGTCACAGTGGGATAATTTTAATTTCTAAGGAAAATTTTCAAAATTCCTTATGGAAATTTTGAATTCATCTTCAATCGAACAAATATAGAAATGCAACGTTTTCGGAAATATTTGTAGAAATAGAGAATATTTTTTTACTCAAATTTTTGCTTTTTTAAATTAAATTTCCTTGCCTGCCACCAATACATCTTAAATAAATATGAATATGTACAAGAAAGTCTTCGAAGTGCCTTTAATATAAAAATTCTGAATTCATCTTACATACACAGAGAGATAGGAGTTATATAATACAGTTAAAAATTTGACAGTGGAAGTTAAATATGCTTCATCACATATAATTATGAACTTAACTGAAAGTTTAGGTGATTATCAACTCGAAAGAGATTTTGGACGTGGAAATAGTCAATCATTTGGAATTTATCCAATGTACTACGAGGTTGCACTCTTCAAATGTTCCCTTATTTAAAGCTAATTTTTGACAGCTATCAAAGATTAATAACTCTTTTTTCGATTATTTGAAAACGGTCGACTGCTTGAAAATGGTTACGGCAACATTTAATATTCCAATCAAATTTTATAAGAAGCTAAATATAACAGTAGGAAATGGCTAAAAGATTTTTAATTTGTCTATAGCCTCGGGACTGAACAATTATGCTCCTCGAAAGGCTAAAGCTGTCTTACTTCTAATGACAGAAGTTGAAACTTTTTTTTTCCATGGAAAAGAATAGCGAGAATAAAATTACGATATAACATGAAGTTTGGACTAGGAGAGTCACTTCAACGAAGACAAGAAAGTCTTAAGTAATGAATAGCTCTAATGCTTGAAAAACAAAAGTTCCTCATACTCTTAGTTTTTCATTCTATTCGATTTCTGACCAATTTTTATTATTTTCTGATCAGAGCATAGAAATATCAACAAGCTTCAATCTTAATCAATTTTTTTTTTTACATAAAACATATTGAATTAAAAAGTAGAAATTATTTGCAAGAAAAAAACTACACAAGGAACAATTCTCTATAGGTATAAATGATAATACGTTAAAATGATTTAGCTTCATTAACAAGGTTACACCATGTTTTGAATGTATAAAAACAGTACAAAAGCATGAAAATAGTGATAGGACAATTTATGCTACTTTTTCAAATATGAAAATGCGACGTAAAAGCATTAATGAAATTAGGAAGACAAAAAATCAAGTTCATGAAAAGTACGATAAAATTAACGAAATTATCAAATTACCAATCAACAAGTGTTTCGTAGAAAGGCTCATTAAATTTTCAAATGGATCAAAAAAAGGAAAATGAAGAATGAGGAATGTAATGTAAGCCATATCACAGTAACTGTGTAGATATTTCATTTTCCATTGTTGAATAATTACTGACCGTGTACAGGAAAGAGGACAGACTGCTAACGAATAGCATGATTAAGTGAAAGGCTGAAAGCACTGATAGATAGTGATTACGTGGGATGATTAAAGAAAGACTTAGCACTAATTAAGAGTAAAAACAATCATTGTATAGATAGATAGTTGTATGATGTTTTGATAAAATAAAACAAAACATATAAAAAAGTAATCATACAGTTGAGTGCTAACAGTAAGATAGCGTATCACACGTATGTATTGTAAAATATGGTTAAATTCTAACAGAATGTAACCGTAAAAAATTTATTTGGAGCTAAACAAGACTTTAAAGTTAGACGTTGCAGCTATTCATTGCAGTATCACATTTACTGTTCACGACCGCATCTTATGATAGATAACATTATCAACTGACTTGTTAAATATTCAGAACTCTAACTGAAAATTTCAGATAATGATAAAGCTTAATTCAGGATCTTAATTATAGACTCGAAGTAATTATAAAGAGAATGTAGTAGCCATGAAAACAAATATAACCGAATAAAGCACTTTGGTGCAAGCTTTTGTAATATTCACGTTTTTATTATTGCCTTTTCCCTTTCTTTTTTTATTACACCATTAATAAAGGATTAATTCAGGACGACAGCTGATTCTTTTAACATTCCCTAAATTCCTTTCAGAAAGGTCAGATTGTGTAATCTAAAACGGCGTAATTTCATGTAACGTCAAAATAATATTAATAAATTAATATTTAAAGGTTCTTATCATGATACTTATTCGAATGACAATCCATTATTGATATGAAGCGATTACAAGATCTGATACACTACTCCTCTGTTGGACAATGATCTTCTCGATATCGTGGTAGTATTATCTTAAACAATCCTGTTGGCCGAGCAACTATAATATAGTAAATGTATTTCTCGCAGACTTCCTCCACTTTTTCGAAGGGACAGTTTACAAAATCACTGTATTAATTTGCGAATTTATCAAAATCCAATTATAAAGCAGCTCTTTGCGAACTGATCAATTGTGAAAATGAATCAGCACTTCTGCAGCATAACTGAAACTGACAATCGAAAGTAGAGCATTCCCAGCCTCAGTTCAACTTTGTTGAAAATGTTCCTTTTATGCAACTTTACTTTCACAGGGAAATAATCAGTTTCTTTAGAAAATGAATTTTAGTAACGGCGCCCCTATCTTCACTCAAAATCTGATTTTTGAAATGGTCATTAATCGAAGAAAACCCTTCATATAAAGTTGAAAATGACCGCAAATGCCCTGAATGGAAAGAGGAAAAGGGATGAATGCCGAGACGACACCTTTTTATATATAATGATTTTCCCATTTAATCAAAACAAAATTTCATTAGTCGAATACGAATGAGCTTACTGACCAATACCACATCTAGTTCGCTGCTTTCTGAAAGAGTAAACCAAGTCTTTCGAGCTTCTTCGTGACATCACTGTCACAAATTTTTCCTTTGATAATAGGTAGGGCTTCAACTGTCAAGTTATCTTCAGAAAATTATGTGGCTCAATTGTTTTTTAAAAATTAAGAATTCTTCTGCACTGCAATAGGTAAAGATTAGTTTCTATATAGACGTTGCTTCCCATTTCCTTATTCTAATAATATGAAAATGATTGGCGCTTTTCATTAGCCAGAACTCATTAAATAGAACCAGAATTTGTTTAAAACAAATAACGGCAACCAAGTCTTTGAATATCCAGGAAAACAGTGGGAAAGGATTTCGAAAATAGTTGATGACTACAGTGTGATTTGAACTGACACTTGAATGGTAAACTTCAGGGGGTTACTTGATGTATTAAGATAATACTAATCTGTGTACCGTCAGCTGCAAGTCAATTAGCAGATTGTTACTCGAAATTTGTTACAATTAACTTAAATGAAAAGACGCAGAAAAGTGGAATGACAGAAAATAATTTAGGGAAGAAGGTAATTCATAGAAAATAACTTCAAATTTTCCCAAACAAATGAAACAATATGAAGAGAAAGAGAGAGAAAGAAAAAAAAAAGGAAAAAAAGAAAAGCTCAGGCCAGCTTTTACCCGTCAATCCTGCTAAAAAGGCAACTTAACGAAATAGACACTTATTTCTTCATATAAAAAAGAAAAATAATATAAACTTCTCTACAATATAAATCAACATATGCATACCGATAGAGAAAATAAACAATGCGAAGGCAAGACCGAGCAACAAAGAGGTATTTTAGAAAGATTTGCTTCAGGTCAACAAATAATCCCGTATTCCCATTACATATGTACTTTTCAGGAGTACCGAAAGTAAATAACGTAGTGAGCAATAAATTTAAATAAAATCCTGCTAAAATTCGTATCACTAAGATGAATTCAGATATTATCCAATACGCCGCTAACAAGACTATCGGTATCAGCATCAGCACTGTCACTAATCAGAAGACTCTCAAAATCATCTCCTTCATTTTCGTTAATCAGGTTAAATCGTCTGTGTGACCTGAATATGATTAAGGGTGGAAGTAATGCAAAAAATTACAAATTTTACTACTTATTTCATAAGTTGATGTTGCTTTCAGCAAGTCAAATCTCGATATGAACCATGAAAAATAGTGATGAAAATGGAAACTGCTTACGCAATATCCGCTAGGAAATAATGTCGATGAGAACTAGTAGACCAAAATAAATGCACCAAGCACACGACTGCTGCAAAATTTGCCGTTGTAGTTATGACTGAAAAAGACAATATTACGTACAACTTCAATCAAATTAAAATAAAAGTTAGATAACAAGCAATAAATGAGGTTAGAGCTTACCAAGGATCATTTTAAATCTCCACAGTGCAGATACAAACGAAGCAATAATCCCGAGACCTACTATATAAACAAACCATACAAGGAAACCAGCACCGAAATGCGCCAGGAAGACTGCTTTCTGTTCATCGCTTTCTCTGAAATTTGAATCAATCAAAACTAAGAAATTAAACTACACTACCATTGTGAAAAATTGGATAAGATCTCACTCGTTTATCAGGCGACGAATTTGTATCAAAAACCAAAGCGCTTGAAACAAACGAACGGCAATCATTGCATAGCCTGGCCAAGATTTGAATAAGTCGATGTCATGCAGTACATCGTCAACGAAGAACTGTATATTTTGCAACAAATTACAACATGAAAAAATTGAAAATGGAGCTAGAAGGAGAAGGTCCTAAGGTACCAAAGAGATCAAGATAGAATGAAATACATTCAAATGTTTTGCAGATGGAAACGACAGAACATACAAAACTGATGAGAAAGAGTAGAAAATGCGTGGATGTGAGAAGTCCCCAAACGACAATGACTTTCGGATGCAGTAAAATATCACTGTTATTGCCAAATGACCATCCATAACTAAGTAATATTAGCAGTAAACAAAGCAGGCATGTCGACATTAAGCGAGCAATCTCACCAAGAAAACGGGCAAACAAAACTCCCTGAAAAAGTTCTTCGACGTCAGTACTGCATTACTGAAACTCATTATAATAATCTTTGTGTTTAAATAAGGCGGGAGCTTGCCTGGCCATCAAAAGCGAATGTGATAACATTTAAGCACAGCAAAGCTAGACCAAACGTTTTCAGTACAATAATCAAATTAAGAATCCGATGGCGTGGCAAAACTGATGCAGAATTGCAAAGTATCACAGAACGCCACTGACAAAAACCAACTACCATATACAGTATGAACAAAATGATATATATCTCAGCAGAATTCTGTAAATAACAATATTAACAGTAAAAGAAACCAAAAACATACTCAAAGAAAAAAAAGGAAATGAAAATCATATAATTTCTCGATTTCCAAATCAATACGTAACAGATTAATTTTGAGGAAGAAAACTAAAGCATACTTGTTCTTCAAAGCTGAATTGATGGCTGAAAGGATTCAAATAACGTATAAGCGGGCTGCCGTTCGTAAGCCATAAATCATAATGTACAACAACCTCCTCAACTGATGATTTCCATAAACAGTGGGTGTCCAAATAACAAGCAACTAATATCAAATACCAATACTGCGGAGTTGATGGTTCCTCTATTCTGAGAGTCATTTGCGAACCATTTACTACCTGGAAAAAACAACGCTAAAATTAAACAAAAAGCTGTCATGAGTGTCTACTACTTCATTAACGCTTCATCAAGATAACGTAAAATGAAACCTTTTCAGGGATATCTTCCTCAATACATAGTTTCCCAGTCGGGCATGGAATCCACCTCATCACATCACCTTTACCTTTTGGAAGGCAGTTTGTTTCAAATGCAAGTGAACTAATATTCTGTAAGAATTGAAAGAATATTACACTGGTTTTGTTACATCTTTCGAACAAAAATGTAGAGCTCAAGTCCGAAAAGCACACTGGTAACAAATAAGTTACATCGGCGTCGAGGGCAACAGTAAAATGGCCGTAAAAAAAGTTAGTCGTTTTTTTTTTTCTTTTTTTTTCCAGTATCATTGATGAGAAAGAAAAAGGAATATAGTAAGATTTCATAACAACTACAAATCTCCACAGTTCAACAAAGTTCAGAAAGTGAGTCACAAAATACTCTATGAAGCACCTGTAGTAAAGAATCACATGACTGCTTCACCGCTACTTCATTAAGAAATCCATTGATAAGTGTCGCTGGCACAACCAACAAAGCTCCTCGCGCTATAAGAACAAAAATACAATAAAACAATTCCTCAAAATTATTCAAGGTTAAAAAACGATGGAGGAAAATAGAGAACCTTCACTAACTGTTCGTGAAGATACATTGCCATAAACAAATCCACGACTATGCTGAGTATCTAGTGGATCTATTTGTTGAAAGCCAAATTTAGCAAGGATTGAGAATCGACCACTACGAGAGCTCCAAAAGCCAACAATCCGTAGAGCCTGACTTCTTTCCAGGATAGTGTAGTAAATTAAGTGAAATAGTAAAATACGATGAAAACAGTGGGTGGATAGGTAATAACTCATTACTGGTGATCATTTTCTTGCCCCCAAAGAGTAAACGGCATGACGAACTGAATCCACCCTACAATTCATAATTATTCTACACCTAGAATTATGTGCAATACGTATGATATCAACGTGACTCATATTGTCAAAGCGATCCATTTTATCCCATTAATTCATATTTGTTTCCCTTCTACGATCAAATAAACTACAACATTTTCAGATGTTGTTCGTTATTAAAATTTCTCTCCATTCAATAGTCCCTTTCTCCCTTTTCTTTGTCTCTACCCCTCCCTTTCTTCTTCAGTCTGTCTATATTAACCTTAAGTCTTTGCACATACCAAAGTCCGTTTCAAAATCTCTTTGCTCACAATGAACCCTTCTGAAAACTTTCATCGGCCGTAAAATACCAAACTGATGAACCAAAATGGTCAAATTAAAGAGAAAGGGAAGACTAAAGCGATACTTTTTATCTAGTTTGGAGTAGTTAATGTCTAATCTTTGTCTCCAAGTCAACGGAGATGCTAATCGTGCATAAATTAAATCCATTTAAAAAAAGAAAAATCCTCTCGAAAAGTTGTCTTTTCAGTAACATTTTTCAAGATGCCATTCTTTCGTGAATGTTCTTTTTGTCTAGTTTTAAAGGTTTCATTAATTTTTGAGATTAAATATTGATAGGCCTACAGTCCAATCATCATTACAAACCATAAAATTTAATTGAATAAAATATGATCTAAATGAGTTTAATACCACTCTTGATATCATTTGGTACGGCGAAGTTTCACAGCCTTGAAATCAAGAATGATTTAATTTCACTTTAAGGACACAAAGTGAAGTTGTTCGATATAATTTTTGATATAATACTGAGGTAGAATTTTCCTCAAATATGACACTTTGGTTTTTGGAGAATTATACCAGCTATTGCTGATCACTGATGTGAAACTTTTATTTTCGTTGTTATTAAGAAAATACAACAACATTTTGATGCAGTTGGATTTTGATATAGAACTCTTTATGAATACACACCGAATTTTTTATTGAATGATTTTCCTCCTTAAATGCATCAAGTATAATTAGGAGTGAGTTGTTATAGGTTCTTTATTCATATTTTTATTAGCAAAGCGGTGAGATCATTACTAACTCCTGTATAGCAAAAGTTTAAATTTATAATCAGTATAACAAAAGGAGAATGCATTAAAATGAGCGAAATTGACGTCAGTCATTTACCGAAGAAAAGAAAAAAAAAAAAAAGGTTTCTTCGATGGAGTTTATCAGTATTGAAGTAGGAGTATGTAATATTGGTTCATTCCAATTTCGAAACTGCTTGATATGCTTTTTTCAAAATGCAAAACAATAGCAGAGAAATTTGGTTTGTTGTGGAAGGGTGTTGCTCTTGTAGAAAGCCCACAATACCATAATTAAAGTCCTGGAAAGTAGTACTTTGATATTCCCAGTGTTTTACTGTATGGGTGGTAAAACATTGTCGTCGTAATTTTTCGTGTCAAGTACATTTCCTGGTGGATCATACTTAACAACGACATAAATCAGTGTAGATGGGAAACTGGGTTGACAACTGTTAGCACGTCGTCCATTGAAGTGTCGCATCGCAACGCCGACACCCATTTGTGTTGTGGACTTCCATACAAGTTGAGTAAAATGTCCAGTACGATGATAATCCAAATGATGATGCCTGGAAGTAACTGCTGGCTATGGAGTTCCACCAAATAAATTAAAAATAACAGCAAATTAATTTGTTCATGCTGTAAAAAACAAGAATGATGAAATTGATTCGTATTTCCGTCATACCCATATTTCTCTTCGTAACTTTTGCACTGTCATCTTATTACGGAGAAAAAATAGCAATCGAAGCATGACTGAACACACTGGGCCTGTCAACTTAATTTCTGGACTGCTAATAGAAGGACAGAATTGGATACGGAAGAAATGAAGTATGCTTCTCTTTAGTATACTCTCTAGATGATGCATATCAATTTCTTGGCATACAATTGCATTTCCAAACAATGCGTTCATATCGCCGATACAAATCATAGTTAGGATATCCAAATTTGTTAGGTAAGAATGCAAATTTGATTGTCATATTGCTTCAAATGTTTTAAAGTTTTGACAATGCTTTTCTTTCTAAATTGTCTTAAAAAGAAGCAGAAAGCAAAATCAACAGAAGCTAAATCCAAGAGGGAATAATAAACTAACCGTTCCTGATAAAAATAAAATGAATCCACCTGACTTAGTGAATTTGTTGTCGCAATCAATAAATTATTATAATGTGATATTCGCACAAATTCTGGGCGGAATTTTGCTGTTAAAAATAAAACTACTATTGTCAATTTAACTTTTGAAAGTAAAGGAGTGGAGAATTTCCGTTTTCTGCCAGTAGTGCAACGATGATGCTATCGTTTGTTTCGATATGTCATGACAAGGTCGTACGAAGACATCACTTAGCTAGGGAAAATTGGCAATGATAAGTAAACAGTTAAGAGGGTGAAACGGCTCAAGTTTCCGGAAGAAACATTTGTGCGGTGTATATGTAGTACTGCTAGTCCGGGAATTAAACTGACAGACCGTGCATGTTCCAGAAGATTCAGACAAATTTAATTGAACCATCGGGAGCATAAAAAGAAGTTTAATTAAATGAAATGGCTCAATAACAATAAGCCTTTTTCGAAAGGCCGATACTAATATGTGCTGTAGCACTATTGTAAGAAACACAGTGCATTAAATAACCGAATGGTTCTGGAATTTTATACTTTGTTGCTTCTTCCTCTCAGAATACATTTTTCTAGTAACTGACGTTTTATAATCATATCCATGTGCTTCAAGATAGAAGCTTTGTACAGTCATCAGTGCCATTGTTTCTTCGTCTGGTAAAAAATCCGTTGCGAAGTAGAATAAGTTTTCCCCAAACCTATCAACAATTAAAATCAGATTTCACTAATATCATCATATTCAGTACTGGGCTTATCATACAATAGTCAGGAAAGAGAGTGTGCTATTCTTGTCATTCCAAATAAGCCAAGAAAAAGGATTGAAGAGTGAGAGTACTCTTCAAGTTTTGTATTTGGATAACCTTTTTGATGGGTCGTGTATTAAACATTCCGCTTTATTAGCCAAACTTTGTGCCCATAATTCAGCAGTCCGTTCAAGTTCACTGTTGGTTTTAAGCAGTCCAACACCATGTCTGCTACGATAAACATTATGTCGAATGACAAGCTGCAAGAAGTGGAATGATTTTCTATCAGTTGAAATTTCACTGTAATTAATTGTTGTTATTGTTCTAGTATACCTCTATCTTATACCTTTATGTTTAGCCGACTAAAACAGTAGCTTAATTGTTATTAAGATATGTGTACTACCTATTCAACCAAATGTCACTATCTCTATAACTTAACAACAGATGACAACCATTTTAGCACAGTTATAAGGAAGAATTTGTTGATAGCTATTATGTTATGTGTACAGAATTAACTTTGCTTATTACCATTGTAACTGCTATTTTGGTCTGATAAATTGTATATTTTGTTAAAACGCCTAATTTTATATAATGACCGTATTGGTTAAAGGAAAAATCCATTTTGGAGTAGTCAATTCAAGGCAAGTGATAAGAGCGTTGCCTTATCACGTAACATACCCACCCTTCATTGACGCACAATGACGCAACACGCACTGTATTAACAAACTGCCATCTGTTACAGGTAAGCGTGCACTGATGATTTTTACTATTTCATTTTTTATTGCAATTACGTATTACTCCGAATACACCTATCTACCCATGCACACACCCACGCACGCACACATAGATTTTGTGTGTCTGTATATAAGAATGTGAGTCGTAGTGTTCTAAAATATATTGGTTGTGATGAGATGTACCATTTCCGATTTAACCTTCAATTTATTAGTTGCAAGAAAAAAAAGGATGCGCTGCCGTTACCGCCACTTTACAACACCCTCTTTACTTCTGGCAAAAGTTTATGGATATGAAATGAAATTATGGATAAAAATTTAAAGTTTTAAGAAGTAAATAAAAATAAATTTTTCTCCTGAGACAATAAGCTATCATTGTTTTTGCGTATCACAAAATTTAATAAAGTTAAAGGACGTGAACACAGGTGTGCATTTAGATGAATATGTTACATAATTGTGCCACTCTAAAGTTATGTATTTATTTTCAGAAAGAAAATTGATGATATTTGTTAAAGATATATGTGTGCAATTATTAGTAGGATTCCGGAAATTATTACTGTTAGGAAGAAGAAAATGAGAAAAATATTCCTTACAGCATCTTTATAGACAGCCACATTGAATTGCGATGGTAATAAATGATGTTTTTTGGCACTTTCTAGCAAGCGTTTTCTGATCTTCGCAATCTGAACAAAAATCTGTTCAGAATCGATATGATGAATGGTAAAACTATCCTTTGGATATGAAATGCAAGTATTCGGAAGTTATTCAGCATGCCACATGCATTCTGCATTGCTATTAGTGAACGGAAAGGGAACCTACCCTACGTTATTGGTGATTTTTACTAAATGTTTCAGTCCATTGGTATAGCTAGCTCTTTAGAAGCTATCATTATGAGCATGCATTAATCATCCCACTAAGTCTTGACTCTAAAAATCATCATTTCCTTTTCCTCTTCCTTGACCTAATACTTTCCTTTTTTTTAAGAACAATCTAGTGAGCTCAAAATTCAACATAGTGATTTGAATTTAATCTTTTGCACTTCTTTACAAAGTGTACCTACCTCGTTCGTACAATTTATTTGCTCTTCTACCCATTTTATGCAGGTTTTTTTTTTTTTTTATGATAATGTTTCAAACTGTAATGATTAAGCAAAATTGTTCCCGCGAAATTTCAACTATGAAATCAAAATGTTCCAGCATGATTGGTTAAGCTCTGGTCATAAAATTATTAAAAGAATAGAAGAGTTAAGTGCCAAAATAGTCGAGAATGGAAGCCGTTATCAAAAAGTAATTGGTATAAAAACATTTAAAACGATGCCTTTTCTGTCATCATTAGGAGACACCTTGTCTGGCGAGAGTCCTGCGTTGAGAATAGCTAATACAGATAAATCAAATCGAGAAGAAACTCGAGCACTTCTTGTGTAATAACTGGCAAAACTCTGTAAGAGTTTCTGTGTACTGCTCCTTCTCTCGGTTCATTTACCTTCAAGAAGGACTTCTGTCCAGAAAAACTGCACGCTAACATTTAATCAACACAGCTACTACACTGATCATTATTCTCATCTTTGGAGACTTTTCAAGAATTGATGCCAGCTTTCTGCGGTGCTCGAGTTAAAAAAAAGGAAAAAAAAAGTTCAATTTCTGAGCTTTCCATTTTAAACTTACACTATCAAAATCTTCCGTATCTGCTTCCGAAAAGGGTAATTTTCTGAGTGAATTGTCTGGCCATCGTTCTGTCTTGTCAGATCGTACAACAGCTGGCAAATATGTTTGCTTTGAATCTGTCAGTAGGATGCTGGACAAACTGATGTAGTTAAGCCTAAATAATGCAAAAATGCGAAATTTACATAGTGAAAGGTGATTTTTGATTATTATACAGCCGAAAATATTATTAAATGTAAAATGGAATTATGGATTAAGCTTTACTGGATGAGGCCACTTTTGCAGGGTATGTAATCCTGATAGTCGGTATTCCTAGAGCATGTCAAGAAAGCGGTGTTTTTGAATCTGGAATTTATAATTGGCTGGTACGGAGGATTTGTCAAACGATGCGGGCCAATTCCAATTTTTATGTACAGCAAGTTCTGTAAGCAAACAATTCTGATTCTTCAGAAATTAGACTTCGAACGTGGCCAATTATGAAAGGTCTAAGAATGCCTGAGTGATATTTGCTGTGAATCGGGCCACAAGACATTTGTTGAATTCAGGATTATGAACGCAGCTGGAGGAATACAATGCATGTGGTACAGAGTTACCCGTTGTTTGACCGGTAACAACTGTTGAACAGCTACAATTGCTGTTTCCTTCCGGTTCTTCCGTTTCATTCTCACAAGCACAAAATCTGAAATGAATAAGTCTGCAAACGTCTTGCATAACAGTTCCAGATTAGGTTCCGTCAGTTATATGATAACAGAAGATAACTTGCTTGTTACTGGATCCCCATTGTGTGAAGAAAATCTGATAAACAAGCCGAAGATAGAAAAAGCATTAACTGGATATAATCACTTAAATATACTTGTTTGTTCCAAGTCTAATTTTTTGAAAAACTTCAATTCAATTGCATTACCAAAATCATACAGGCACTCAGAGTAGTTTGAACTGTATTATCATCATTTAGCTTTAATAACACTACTGTAGACAGGTAATATAAAATTATTGAATGTTTTTTTTTTTTTTTTTATTTAAAATTATATTTTTTATTTTTTTTTTTTTTTATTTTTTATTTTTACAATTTTTTTTTTTTTTTTTTTTTTCACCGAAAATCGTATCGCTCATTCCTGATTTTATCTATTTCCGATGCTCCAAGTGCTTTGTATTTTTGGACGATTATCTCAATTCTCCTGCTATTCTCCTGTAAATTCTTTCGTTTGGAAAAGTTTATTAAAAAAAAATAAAAAAAAAGAAAGATCAACTATTCTGCTGATAGTGTGTAATGAAGTATTACTGAATGATTATACACAAGTTCTGTTCAAAATTTTGTTTTTTATTTGATAAAAAATTCATGGAGAAAACGATCCATTCATTCAATGGATGATTGTGTAATTGACACTTCTCGCAGGGAGCAAACAGTTTAAATAAAGTTTGATAAGTAATTGAAAGTATTACTCTTTCCTTAAATTTGCCTAGCCCTTTTTTTTATGATTGTAATTGGAATTACTCAGTAAATAGCCTAGAGAAAGTACCTTCTGCTAGTTAAGCTATTGCGCAGAAACTGTCTCCATGTTGCATTGTAATTATTGTTACTACAAACTTCTCAGAGGACATCAACGACTGATTCTGTGTAGTGTAGGACTGTTTAGCCATTGCCCACTCTTGCCGAAACTGTAGAATAAATTAAGAATAGGAGACAGACTAACTTTTTCAATAATATTAGAAGTACCGAGTGAAGCCAGAAGGAGAATAGATAAGAAGTTGAGCATTGCGTTACTCTTGAGATTGAAATGTTATGCTCCCCATGTATGTCTTCGAATTTTTGAATCGTTAATAAAGGGCTGGTGGGCGGAAACCGGATAGTGACCTTGTAATCATCTGCAGTTGCTGCATGTTTTTCTACCACAGCCCGCCTTCCTTTACCTATTCATCTGGTTTACCTGAGCAACACTGACGTTATATGACATCCGTTACAAATAAGTAATATACTTTGTTGTCCTTCAGTGGTTGCTTTCCTGACTGTTAATGGTCAGTCTCAATAGAGATTAACACAAGTGCTAATTTCAGAAACTTCGCTAAGTTAACAAATTTTCTAATACTGACGAGCTATTCAGAAGTTCTCCAAGTAAATCATTTCATTCTTTTTTTCCCCCTCCCAAACTAAAATGAATAATCATGAATTTTCTTGTTCCTGATATCAACAGGAATGGCACATGCAGCTGCTTTTATGCTTTAACTACGTAAAAATTAGCAGTTCTAGTGACAGACAGAGAAACGTTATTAAAGGGACATTAAGAGAAATTAGACATAAGCATTTCAATAATTAACCTTTTCTTTTTGGATTCACTGCTCATTAACTATCAGTGGTAATTATATGCAAAAATCAGATTTGTGTTGGGAACTATTTAAATCTTTTAAATCATACATTATTCAAAAATCAAAAAAACTTTTAAATCAAAAACAGTGGAATAAAAAGAAGAACATCTGTTTCTGAAGTTGACCAACTTGACTGCATAAGACCATTAACACCTCTTTTCTTACTTTTTGGATATCAGTTATTTCAGGATACCATCAAGAAATAAAAGTTAAGATGTATCAAAATGAAAAAAAAAAAAAAAAACAATACACATTCCATCTTGCAAGATGCCCAGAACCATGCAATTATTTCCATTATATGCCTACTAAGATTTGCTTTGCTGATGAAAATTAAATTTCATGATTTTTTCTTGGAGGAGACTTATGCAACGGACCTCACTTCTTCTCAACCTTTTAATATATTGTTGGAAACATATAAAGTGAAGATAAATTATGCACACTTTTTTTTTTATCACTTACAGGTTAAATAGAAAGTACGCCTTTAAAAAGTTTCCAAATTAGCTATGACATTATCATTGATGAATTCGTCGTACTATAGGGCTTCATTTTAGAGAAAAAAGAAAAAATAATTCTTAATCTATTCATATCACTTTTAACCGAGATATATGTGTAAGGCTGCAAACTCAGATGATTAAGTTTTACCGTGTAACTTAGTCCCTAATAGCTTCATTGGACCGATAAAACATTTTCAGAGGCGACTCACATTTGTAAAATGTTCTCAGGATCATACTCCGGATGTACTAAGAACATTATGGAATAAATAACCTTTGACTTTTACTTCCTTATTTAATTATTATCAGTTTAGCTGACATTGATATTGTCAATATCCTATTCCACTTTTTGATAAGTAAAGCATTTTTCCGAGTTACGAAATTTTTAATTGCGTATTACAACTTGCAAGAAGAGACTTTAATGGAGTTTATAATCAAAAATGATAACAGTTGATCTATTGCCCTAATGTATCAGGTTTCCGGTTGGTATTTGCAGAGCGAATTCAAAAAATTAGTACTTTTTGGCATAAGTGTAATATTTATGAAAAATCAACAAGTAGAGAACCTGTTTCACCGAAACGGCTATCAATCAAGACGGGAAATGAAGTGCAAAGGTCATCGTCAATAAGGGCACGCTAGCTGACTGACTCAAACATGTGACACCTCCCCATACTGTTTGTCCACTTTCAAAGCGTTTATTCAAAATGTGAGTGGGAAAAGGTTGTAAACATGTGAAAGACCTGAAGTGTGGCAGTTGTAATGGAAAAAGGTACAGAGGAGTAGGATATATACCGCATCAGTGGCTTAGTTTCCAACTGGGATCGAATCGAAGCACGCACAACTCTTCGCTCCTGTTTTGCGTACTCTCGGCAAGCAGCGCAAAAATTCATGAAAGTCGACCAAGTCCGAAGATGCGTCGAGCTGTTTAGAAATGGTGAACCACTGACTCATGTTTCACTACTAACTTAACATCTTAGAACTTTAAGCACATGGGACAATATCTGCAAAAATATCCAGCTGCTTGATGCTTGCCAGTAAAGTCGCAATCCTGAGCTCGCAAAATTGCCCGATGAATAGATCTTGCAACTGAACAAGAAAATCACACACGTATACGAAACCACATATATTCAATACTTCACACCCGTCCTGTGCATCAACTGTAGTTTCGTCAATTCAGTGGCTCAAGCTAGTAAACCTGATATCACAATTCTTAAAGATGAGCATATTCAAGAAAATTGCAAACACATCCAAGCGAATACTTTTTTGTGCAAGTTTACTAGACAGTACACTTGCACAAAACATCTGAAAACAAGACCAGCTTGGATCATAACGGTTGCTTACAAAAAGTTAACTTTGTTCATTAAATAGCTGCGTTACGCAATGATATGTAAAAGAATTAACAGCGACCAAAACGTAAAATTGTATTGGACAAATAAAGAACACAATACACATGCAGAATGACAGGGCACTTCACCATTTCGAAAATAAACACTGATCATCCAAACAAAAACATTTTATATTTTGCGCCCCATATAGAAAATTAAAAACGGAAAGAAACCAAAAGGGTTAGCAAACGAACAGCAGCAACAATAAAAGACAAGAAGGAATGAGACTTTTCCAAAAATATTGTAATCGTTCCCTGAGCTCCTTTATCCCTTGTTTAGAATAGATGTCACAAGTTACAAAACGATATCATGGTATGGCCTTTTCTTTCTTTAAACTCACCATCACTGTTGTACAGTACAGCCAAATACCAAAAAGAAAGTCTTATAAGAATGCTTACATTACGTTGAGCAAATAAAAAAATTGTCATACAATTACAAGTGTTTAAAACATTTTTCACAAACGAAAGGAGGCCAGCTTTACCGTAATGTAATAGTAACATAATTACCGAAAAGCCTATTGCAGCCTATAACAGCGCCTTAGTAGTCCTTTAATTCAATTCCTAATGGCCAAACATCGATCTGGAATCATTTTAAAATATCCACAGCTTTTCACATGAAAGCACCAAGAAACTTTTAAATAAACACACGCAAGCACAAACATATCCAATAACGCATACGAAAGTGATAAAAAAAATCTAGAAATCTCATTGACGAAGCAGACATTACATAGAGAAGTGCTTTTTAACAAGATGAACATATCTGGAACATAAGCGCACAGTGGTAAATTAATTACTTCACATAGTTATTTTACAAGTTTGAACAGAAAATTTATCCACGATAGCCTTCTCTAAATATTTATCCAGCAGCTGAATGAATAACAAAGAAAAGGAACTTTTAATGATTGCTGACCTCCAAAAACTAAGCACTAAAAATATTTTGAAAAATAAATTCATTTTCACAACCATGTCATTTCTTGCCTTTCTTCGAAGTAGAGCTCTTCAGTGAGCTTTTTTTCTTAAGCTTCTTTTTGGCGCAGTTTTGGCAGTACCAAGGCACATCATCTGGTGGTGCTACCAGTAAGCCAACGCAACTCCTGAATTGGAATGGAAATAACGCTTGCTTGTACTTAAGCAGTCAACAAATATATGTTAACTAATATATGACGAAAAAAAATACCAATGAAACCAGTTATCACAAGCATCACAACCGACCATATCAGTGGCACCTTCCACATAAGCAACCGAACACTCCGGACAGATCCACATTGTATCCAAGGAATCATCACTATCCAGAGTGGCTGATTTCTGAAACCAATAAAAAACTAAGTTTAAAACCATTACAGTATGTGTAAAACCTTCAAATGAGGGTGCTGTAACGAGAGTAATGGCTTGCTGCACAATATCGCGACCTACTGTTATTAAAAGACCGTTCGAAAACGTCTATTGATCACGAAACGTGTACTAATTTCAAAGAATGCCTACGCCTTTGTGTTTCATCTCGTATTTATAAAAAACAAAAAAAAA
>PQVD01000531.1:0-10359 GCA_003012265.1 Setaria equina | reverse complement strand
AAAAAAAAAAAAAAGGGAATCAGTAAATTGCACATTCCTGATTGCTTTTGGAAACCAAAAGACCAAATCTTCCAGAAATTACCTTATCCGAAGATTTCGTCAACGAATCAGCAGTGGACGATCTTGTTCCAAAGACATCGCTGTCAGCACTGCATCGCTTTGACAGTTGCTCCTTCGCAATTGTGGCTAAAAACACAACGAACTACGATTTCCTATATGAAAACTAGACGATATCAGTAAGCTTTACGAGATCCAGCTTATGGCCCAATCCAATCAAAGAACGTTAAAGGAGAGACTTCATATACAAAACTCAACTCAGGATCATAACACCAAAATATTTCAAAGTTACATCAATACTGTCCATTTTTTGACTTAAGAATTATTAATACACACGGAATAGTAGATTTATTGAGTCCTTCCATAAACTGGAAAAACCATTATTCCTACGACAAATATCAATCACTTAATGTCGACCAATGTGCTATTACCATGAAAAATCTATAGGAGTGATTGCATAAGCGCTAAGCAAAAACTGTAAATCAAAAGAAATGGAATGTGTTTCTTCAGAAATAAAGAAAATGTTAATAAAATAATATTACCTTGTTCAACTTTTAGCAGGGGATCATGAGAAGGATGGAGTTTGTCTGAATCACCCGTCATCTCATCTTTATTCGAATTCTTCGTTTTCACATTATCTAAGCCACCAAAGCTCTCGTCTTCGCCAGAAACCTTCTCAATATCCTTGCTGTTTCTCACAGTGCCATGCTCTCTGCCCCGACCACCTAAATACTTTTTCTTTTTCTCCTTTTCCCTTAAATCCTTGTCCTGACCTTTAACCTTCTCTTCCATAACATTTCTTTTGCCATGATGCCTTCCCTTTTCCTTCGTTTCGCCTGAGTAACCTTTCTCTCTCGTATTTTTCTTCGCATCCTTTTCTCCACCTTTTCCATACTCCTCATCTTTATCTAAACCTTTCCGCTTAAATTGCTCGCCCGATCCAGCAACTTTCCCCGACTTCTCTCGATGCTTCTTTTCATTCTCTCCCGTGGAACCACCGAAACCATCTCCCGACCCTCCCGCAATCATCCCAATCTTTCTTCCTTTCCACTTATCAGTTTCATCACTGCCCCTCTTCTTCTCTCCATTACCCACCTTCTCCTTCTGCCGCTCTTGCTGCACTCCTTTCTTTTCATCTACTATTTCCAGACTCTTTTCATCCCGCTTTGTTTGATCCTTTTCCTTATCAGGAGCTCTCTGTACATAGTGCCCTCCCTTCTCTCGCCCGTTCTCCCTCACTTTTTCGAGGCTATGGAATTGTCGATCTCTTTTCTTCTCCTTCTCAGGCTCTTTATTTTTCAATTTTCCGGAATACCGGTCTTTGATAAACGGTTTTTCCTTGTCAAACAAATCACCGTCGCACACACGCTTAAAAAGGTCCTTTTCCTTTCCCAACTTTGGTTTCACTAAATTCACTTCTTCAGCCCCAACCTGTCCGTGATCCAGTTTCTTTTTCACTACTTCTTCCAAGTCCTTCCCGCATAACTCTTTTTCTTGACATCGTTCACTGGTTAAAAACGTACTCAAAGCCTCGACAGGTGCTAGCTGCCCCCAGTTTTTTGTATCACACTTAAATGTCATGCTTTGGACACCACTTTCACCACTTTTTTCTTTCCCCATAGTTTTGAGCACTTTTTCGGTTGAACTAAAAGTAACAGCTCCATAGGCATCGAAGCAGCTCCCCAAAAAGTCTTTTTTTCCATCGTCCATACGCAAACGCTTACCCGTTGATTGCTGCATATAATTTCTTTGTTCAAACCCACTATCTGCTTTAGAAACAACTGGATTGGCAATTACATTAGCTGGTCCTTGTCCACCTGTGAATCCACTTCCCCTGAAATATTTACCTTTACTCTCACCAAACACTGATTAGTTTATGTATCCCGAATCCGCGAAAGAAGATGACTCGAGTTTTGGTTTATTCAGGAAGTTCTGAGTGTTTCAAACTTTGTGGAATGTTTAGATAGTAGGAGGTATGAAAGAGAGAGATTTTGGATAAACTTCTTAAAACTACTGAGGAGATCCAACAGTGGAAAGTGGAAGTTTCTACCAAATAATTAGCAGCTATTTTCCAAGTAGCAAAACTGTTTTGGCACTGAACACATTAAAGTGGCATGAAGGTGTGGTTAATGATCAAAGGACGACTAGTTCTAACATTTGGTAACAAAACTTGATGTTGTAGGCCCAAAAACAATCGAAAAAAGACACTGGCATCGCGTTAAAAGTGCATGCTAGATATAAGATAACGCAAAACGACATGAAAACGACTTTGCTCGGCTTCCGTTTGCCACTGAAGACCTTAAGATAATGCCCGGCCTTTAAGTACTGCACGATGGGAAGTAAAGGATAAAACTTTATTTCCGAACATTCAATGTGAAATTGTAACATGACACAAAGCACCGGTGCGTTATTTTAAAGTCCTCTTAGCGTGCTGGGCAGCGGGCATCAAGCTTTTCATCCGTTAATGGTACAACTACTACAAATGCAGAATGATAGAAGCGAGACAGCGCCACCACTTCCCAGCAATCAGAGGGCACTAAATAGTAACGCATACATCTTCCGATAAAACAGCGAGAAAACTGACCATCAAACTATGACCAGTCAGGAGTACCATCCCCATTTTCTACATCCTGCATTTCATTCTCTTTATAAACAATACTTTTAAAATATGCGAACAAGGCAAAGATTGCTACTTGGCTGGACGGCATAAAGGAACTAAGGAAATGACCAGTGTGGTTCAATAAAAATAAAGTAGGGTACCAGTCAATGAACTCCTTATTACTAAAAAAGTACAGAAAACTGTATGCAATAAAAATGAGCCTATAATGGTGGGTTAACAGAGAGCACATTTGTCATTTCCCCATTATTTGCAACACGTTCTTCACTTAAACTAAAAGGCACTAAACTATATACATAGAAATGCTTTGAAGAGATCTGTTTCAGCAAATTGACCTAAATGTACAGATGATCCTGAATGTTTAGTTTTACATAGAGTTAAAGCTTAGAAACCAAGATCAAACACTGACGAGCATGACAGTTTAGTATGCAGTAAATTGTTCAGAGGGAAAGTACTGATAATTAGAGAATATTTGTATAAAATCTTCACAAATTACCAAGTGGGTAGAAATGAAACGTGTACTTCAAGACTAAAACAGCAATGCTTTTTTTTCTTTTTTTTCAAGATAGGATGAAAATCAGGAAATGAAAAGACAGCAAGATTAGAGAAAAGTGGTATAGAGAAGAGACATTGAAAACACCGTTCAAAAATTAGTGGGAGCAACAGAAGAGCAATACTTATGAAATGTAATGTGTCCACCTGTACCAACTTAAAAATGCAACAGCATCCTCACATAACTTACTCTTTAGCTCCATATGTCCTCGTTTTCAACGGCAGTTTTGGCAATGCCTTCAGCTGAAAATTTCATTGTCAGTGTTCATTCCGGTTGGTTTGAGGGAACTCTCTTTAAAATGCAATGTTTTTTTTTAAATGTATGCAGGTGTCAGGAAAATAGCCAGTAATAACACCACACAAGAAAAAATGTATACAAAACTTCCTACTATTGCACTACCATAGCATTTTGGAAATTTCTAAATAAATGCAGATGGAAAAATGGTTTTAATTGAGGAATTCTATCATTTGAAAGTACAGTCTTGTTAGTAAAAAAATAAGCCACATTGGTGACTCATCCATCTTATTTCTTTTAACTCAAGAAATGAATACAGCAGCTTGGGAGCGTAAAAATAATTAGCTTTTAGTGCGTGTAAACAGTGTCCCATCCATGTATAATTTATCTTTTACAACCAACCAAGAATTACAAGTCATCTCATTCATAAAAGTATCATTTTTCAACACTAACATTCAACTGTTTCTTCTTACAAATTTAATAAGTCGTTTAGAATTTATGAGCCGCCAGAAATTTGTCTGTTAGCTGCCTACAACATAATCTACTTTTTGTTTTTGGCTAGTAGTAATATATTTCTACAGCAGAAATAAATAGCTAATAATCAAAAATTTCCTGTGTAGAAAAGACACCTATACAAGCGATCCAACACCCTACATAACAATTTCTAAAGTGATTCGAACCCATTTATCTCTAAGCCATTTAATGACAATGAAAAAATAAAGCAATAAATAGATAGATGGAAATGAACTATGCCATTCATAGAGAAATTATTTAAAAGAATGCCAACCTCTGCTTTGGTCACTGGCTGCCGTTTTCGAGGCCTACTATTTCCATCTGATCTGAGACATGCACCGGCAGCCACAATATCGTCTAACTTAATTGTGGGCTGTATAACATCAATACTTTGATCGACTAATGAAGAAACATCTCGCTCTGATCTAAAAGAAACTGACAAAAATGACTGAAAAAATGAAGAAATTGAAAGGCGACGGCCTGCTCTTACAAAAAAAACTCACAGCTGGACGGAAGATAAAGTAGGAGCTAGGACAGTCGGAGAACTTGAGGAGACGATTCCTGTGGGAGAGGTACCAACGCCGCTTGAGTTAGATCCAAATCGTATTTTTAGTTTCGGTATTTTTGGAGCTGGCATTTCATCTGGTACTGGAATGATTTACTTTAATAGAAAAGAGGAATTTAATTACATCTCCAAAAAAAAAAAACCTTGAAAATTCATACCATTTAACACAATAATCTGTTCAGGTATAATAAAAAGAATTAAGAAAATGAATCTCTTTATCTGAAAATTGCGAGATGATTTAATTAACCTTTATTACTTGCACTTTGATATAGGAGAATAAGAAAGCAAATTTAGAAAACCTACAGAAATGTTCGCCAGATCGCTTTAAACAAAGTTTTTCAGGCCTTAGTTTGGTATGATTCTTTCCTTTATCTTTTGTCTTGTCTTTCTTGTGCTCTTTGTATTTTCTTTTATCCTTCCGTTTATGATCTTTGTTCTCATGTCTATCTCGATCCTTCTCCTTGAAATCATTAAGTTAAAAATAAAAGTAATTCAGTACTTTTCAAGATTTATGGCATCATCTCAATACCAAAAACAAAATTAATCACCTTCTTATGCTTCTTCTTCTTCTCAGTACTATCTGCAGTTTGTGACTCATCAACAGTACACTGTGATGCACTCGTACCACCATATGCATTTCCTGGATCACATTTTTGTTCAACATCTTTGACTGCTCGATCGGTGCTGCCTAAATAGAAAAACATTAAAGCATGTCAAAAGGGACAAAAAGAAATCAGCATAAGCTCTTACTGGAAGGTGAAAATGCAGTGAATATTTTTTGTCCAGTTGACCTTGATAAAACCACCTTGAGCGTCTTGAGATCTTCTGGAAAGAACAATATAAGAATAAAATCCTCAAATCAATATTCCAGTCAATGCACTGTAACTCTTACTGAAATAATAATCGCAAAAATCATTTTCACGCTTACATGCTTATCAGAAAAGTGATGACTCAACAAAAAGGCTAAGAATGAAGAAGTATCCCAGCTATAAGAAGATCAGATATATTTAATGGAATCACACTATTCCCTAAATTTCCTCGAAAAGCTGATTAATGGAAACTCATCTCCAAATATATAATTTAGTCCATTAGAGAATGCAACAAAGAAAAGTTCTGCGAAAATGCTGTGCAGAGGACAAATACTGACGTAAATTTGCAAAAAAAAAAGACAAATATACATAAAACTTACGAGACACAGGGGTGCTATCAGTAGCACTTCTCGTGATCCCATCGACAACCGCAGGCAACGAGCTCTCTGTAGGTTTTTTAACAATTTTCTTCCACTCATTGCATTTTTCAACAACTTTGCGTTTTTCTAACTTCCCTTTAACACTTCCGACTACCATATTTTTACTGACATCTCCTTTACTATTCTTCTGAACTCCATCCTTATCCTTCACTCCTTCTTTAGCTTTTTCCATAATTTTATTGCCGTCGTTCATATGATCTTCCTGTACCTGTTCACCAGTCCTGTAATCAAACTACTGTAATGTAGAAATTTCATGACATGTACACGTACTGAAGAGGTGTCTATCAAGAGAGGTGGTTGCATGCAACAATCGGTAAGGAAGAACCAGACACAAACTAACAAGATTGCACAAGGAATAAAACGACCAACTGTTTTCCAGGAAAGCATAAATACAAACAGAACTGAAGGTGAATGTACAACCGCATAACACTTGCAAATATATGCAAATTTTCGATGCAAGCAAGACCTTGAATTTCCAGGAAACAAGAAAAACAAAGAAGTTATAAATCTCCATAATTATAATGATAAAGAACAGGCAATGACAAATAAAAAATGGGCTGTTTGACTGGCAATAAATTAAACATACCTATATGTGGAATGTTGTGACTTCAATACTTCAGTCACTTGTACACCAACACCGCTATCACTGTTATCATCATTCACCCATAAATCTACTGTTTGGCCATGTTTAAGTTTATCAGCATCTTTCTCCTTGCAAATATAGGGTAATGTCAACTTTTTTAGTTATGAGAAGAGTAATCAATGATCCTCAGTATCCACTTCAAGTATAACCCGACAGTACGGAAAGCCATATTAAAATACATAATTAATCGAGAGCAAAATGAAGGGAAGTGAATTTTGCTTCCATTAAAACAGAACGCTATCCTGGACAATATTGAGACAAGAATAATATAAAATATTTACAATAAAATTTATCACAGAATTACTGTAAACCATTAACTAAAGTATCAGAGATATCTAGGGGAAAAAAACCCAGAAAACAATTAGCGCAAAACATTATGTAACCTTTCCGCAAACCGCTACGCTTTCTCCACTGACTACGGAAGGATTATGAGAAAACTGAGCATCAGTGGGAGGTCTCTCATTCGCATCACTTTTCAAATCAACCATACTTCGTTCTTCTTGGCGCCTAGAACGTCATATAATAAATCACGCAAGGAAACATGATTTTATATACTTCAAAGACAGACGGCCATTTACATCCATTTCATAAGAGCCAG
The DNA here is from genome assembly GCA_003012265.1 of Setaria equina. Classification (NCBI taxonomy): domain Eukaryota; kingdom Metazoa; phylum Nematoda; class Chromadorea; order Rhabditida; family Setariidae; genus Setaria; species Setaria equina. The sequence continues at coordinate 3,330 of PQVD01000531.1, read as the reverse complement.
ACTTACTGTTCTACGGAAATCGGTTGTTTATGAGATGCAGGAAGAACAACTTGTTGTTGAATTACCGGTCTTTTCACTGCAACAATTTACATTTTTCACGAAATGAAAAATTGATTTTTGGCTAACCATAAAGACTTTTTCTTTATTCTTATGACTAACTTTTATCTCCTAATCTAAGCTATTATGAAGTGACCAACCAGCAACAATTAAATAAATCTAAATAGACTGTTATGAAACATAATAGTTGGTCTAAATAACAAAATTCATATCTTGAATTAATTCCTGCAAAATACATAGCAGAAAGATTCATTTCCCATATACTCTACAATAATAACACCTGCAGACGTAATTTACTAAATTCGGGAATCATGAAGACTCTTAGGCTAATTCTCTAAGTACAATTCTTGAAAATTTGTGTAACCTGATAAACTGTCTCTCCTCCGTTCTTCAAGTTAATAACTCTAAATTTAATATTCGTTCAATAAAGCTTACAGAACAATCAGCAAAGTAAATAAAAAGACCAAGCTAAAAAGAAAAATGAGAAATAAAGACGTGAATTATATACCTTGACCAGCATTTTTAAAGATGGTTGAACAACTCGTACTGGTGCTTGCCTTTTCACATATAAGAGAATCAGTAGACAACGAGATTGTACTGCTTGTACTTGCATTTTCATCCTGAAAAACACCTTTTCTAAAATAAATCAATAAAACAACTTGAAGTGTTACAGAACAATTGTGATTTTAGGCATATGTATATTAATATTTCAAATGCAACAAACTTTTTTGTCTTTTGGTTTCTCTTTGTCACGATGCTTTATTTTCTTCTCTTTACTTCGGTCTTTATCTCGCTCCCTGTCTCTCTTTTTCTTCTTCTTCATTTTTTCATTCACACTTTCTGGATGCACTAAAGCTGACGGAGGCATGCCAAACATACCAACCGACCTCTGTAATTATTTTTAGTATTTATACTCAACAGCCAATAGCATAGATTAAATGAGAAAAGGAAATACTTTGAAGAAAACTATACAGAATTTTGCCTGCAAAAGGAACAGGATAAATTTCAAAACAGGAAAATGGTTAGATAAGTGCACATCACCTGAACAAATGACTTGTCTGGCGCATCCTTCTCTTTAAGGTTTTCTGTTTTCAAATGATGCTCGTCAAGATGTTTTGAACTACTAGCAGGCTGCAATATCAACAAAAATAAGTTAATCTACTTGCACTGAAATATTTTTATTCTCAAACAATGTATTCCCAAGGGATCTCACTTCATGAAGCGACCATTTCTTAAGCTTTGTTCTGTTAGCACTGCTTGCTGCTGTATTCGTTATCTGCAGAGCTGCAACATTGGCGCTGCTTGAAATACCACTTGGTTCTTCAGCCACTTTTTTGGGTGGTGATTTTTGAGGGCGTACAAACCCTAATTCTTTAGCTGTTGATCCACTAAAATCAGGAAAGGAGATCTTCGACTTTGTCATTCTTGCTCTGAAAATGATACATCGTAATAATAGTAAAAGCTGTGAAGCTGAAAATAAGTTTTTGAAACTTAAAAACGAATGGAATTAAACCAAAGGCTTAACTTACCGGGGCATATACCTGTTACTTTTCGCTAACGCCTGCGTCGCCCCTTTTATTGCTGAAAACTCGACTCCTCGAACTGCAATATGATGGATAAATTAATTCGTTAATGAATGAAGAGATATTGCCTCAAAAAAGTAAAGTATCACCTCCTATTTGATCAGAGCACCATTCTGGATGTATAGCGGGGAAATAACGAGGTATGTGTTCTGGCCGTTCTGCTAATTCTTTATCTGAGACTGGTCCATATATACTGAGCAAGTTTGGCGAGGATCCTCTAACAGGGAAAAGTGGCACCTTAAAAAAAGAAATATCATCAGCGACTGGAACATTTAGGATAAAACGAAACGAAGGAGAACAATATCTAACAACGAATTACGTACACTGTTTTCCAAAGGGTCGTGTTGGACCTGTTTCATAAATCCGTGTAGTTCCGCCGCACTGAACATCAATTTTCCGAACACCATGTTTGCATCTTCAAAGATGGGATATCGCCTACCAGCTTAAAAAAGAAATCAGCTTTCAAATACAAAGTGTATAATTCATCGACAATTCAACTCAGGCTAGGTTGCTCACTGCCACTGCAATGCCTCCGTTTCTGATAATTCATAAAGTAGCGCTGATGCTGTACAATACAATAAAATGTAAAATACGGAGTGCTAAGAGATAACAAAAACTGCGGTATAAAATATCTTTGACGTTACCATGTTCTGCGAAAACTTTTGAATCAACCCAGAGTTTCTGCATGTAACGCCTGCACAAATCCGTTAGAATATTCAGAACGGATTCGTGGCACGTTGAAAAACCAATATTATCCATAATTTTTACAACGGATCGTGTAAGATAGTGTAAAGCGAAGTCCTCCGCAGGTTCAAGTGATCGAGGTGCTTCTGCTGTAGTGCCTGTAAAATTTAAAGCATAACGGAATCCCTTTGATGCAAAGAAGCCATCATTAATTTCATTGAACAAATCAACAAACCTTGACATAGCAAAGTAGGCTTGTTTGGAGCTACCCAACTCTGACTTGGCTGTTTATCATCCGATCCCTAAAAATAAGAATACAATAGTTACATTCGTCCTTGTAATTTTACGTACTCTACATGCCATAATATTCAAATGTTGCAGTTTCCAAATGATTAATACTTACCTCCTCCTGTGGTTGATCTTCAGAGATCTTCGTACTGCTATTGCTGTCCTCCGTAGATGGTAATACCTCGCTCACATGACGATCTGTATCTACAGTATCTGTAATCGACATCGGTGGCGATTGACAATCACGTCCAATTTAGCAATTTTTCTCGAAAACAAAATCATATATGTAAAATTTGTTCCAGGTTCAATAATGTGAGCAGCGTAACGCTCACTCCTGTAAGGATATCAGTGAGTGAACCACAAATCCATTTGACAATCAGGACTCTTCCCCTCAGATTCAACCATCCCGCTTCAACTTCAATGTAGTGCATCATTAGCCGAATTTTTCAAGCCTCTGTACAGTGATACAGCAACGGCCGCTGTGAAAACAATGATCCCTCTTGTTGCATAGCTCAGTATATTAAATAGCAAGAATGGTCTACCCTTCTAGTTCTATAGCTAAACTTGCGTTATCTAGCTTCTTTAATTCACTCATGTAGTAATGAATCACTTCACTATATAATCTTCAGCAACACGGTTGCCATTTTCTTGGTTATAGATTTATTGCTGTTCAATAAATAATTGAACGGTTACGTTCCATCATGTCGGCAGGAAAGAC
>PQVD01000525.1:0-12032 GCA_003012265.1 Setaria equina | reverse complement strand
AGTATAAAAAAAATATATGCTTTTGAAACAAAAGGAAAGATTCTGTAGTATACATAATTGAATTGTATTATATTTAATTAATTATAACTAATTAAAGAAATATAACTGAACTGTGAAACAATTAAAATTTACTGGATGCTTCCGGGATAAGGATTACTCGTTTGTTTGGAGAAATGTATGGAATTGGACTCGCTGAACGACCAATACGACTGATCCATTCATGAACATTACTGACTTTAATTTGATGCTGATAACGTTCCGACTGAAATAATCAAATGATAACAGTTGCTAATCACTGATATTATTCCAAAATTAAATCGAATATTTGGAATGGAAGACAAAATGAAATGGATAAAATAAAAGTTTACTTCAGAATATTCGCTAATTAAATAAATATTAGTAATTAGTATGCATGAAAAAAGTTATAAGTTTCAATGCAGAAGCAAAAAAAAAAAGTATTAAATAAGTAGAAACAGTCATTATACGTGTTATGCTTGAAAAATCAATTGATTAGTTAATGACTAACTTAAAAAAAAAAAAGAAAATGTCTTAATTGATTAAAGCTAGAAGACAGGTAAGACGAGACTTAAAGACAAATTAATCAAAAGAACTAAGACTAGGCAAGCCAGAATGTAGGATTCGAAGTTAACAACGCTTAGCATCTAGTAGTAAAAAAAAAAAAAAAAAATCCATCTTTAGGCACGATGCCCAAGTTGTATTTATAATATTGTAAATTTCTGATAATATTAAATGTTACTGCTGGTGTTGTTGTTGCCTGAGGCTCAGGCTGTTTTTGTTCGGCAGATTCTCGAACTTCTTCCTCCTAGAATTTTTTTTTTTATCCTCAATCAAATAAAAATTTTAAATTAATAATCACAGTTTCTTCGTTTGACGATAACAATTATCAAAATTATCATTAATATTAATTTATTTTTGATTTTCCTGATGCTAAAATTTATTTCATTTTTTTTTTTTTTCAGTCTTATATTAATTCATTGACCCAAAAAATCCTTTTTTTTTTTTTCTTCAATTTCAATCAAATCAAAGTGATCATCCATCATTGATGAAATTGAAATATTTGCAAAATTTGTGCTAATTAGGCAATAATTACCTCTAAGTTAATTTTCTTACGCTTCTTTCGTTTTCGCTTTTCCAAATTATCTTTGCTTGGAACGGAAGAATTATCACCATCATTATCATCATCATCATGTTGCTCCTCTTTACCATCTTCTACTTCTTCCTTCTACAAATACAAGCATAAATGATAAAATTATATATCATTTAGAAAATGCTGTATTTAATTAAATATTATAATTTCTTTTATGATAAACAATAATTCTAATTAAATAGAAATCATTGTATTATCAAAATATTTAAGTGAAAGATTTGTTTTTTGATTAAATTTCTTCCCATTCAATCAATAGAACAGGAACGAAAAGACGCATAAGTCTAAATATATTTCATGAAGTAATCATTGGAATTTAGGAATTATATTAAAATCAAAATATTCTTATATTGAGTTATAGTGATATTTTCATTGATATTCGAACTGGAAATGAGTAAGTGTAAGCTAAACGAACGGCAAACAAATAAATATGTATTTTAAAATTTCTCAAAAGAAAAAAAAAAAGAAATTTTTAATTTTTTTTTTTTAAACATTTTCCAAATTTCCTCATACAATTATTTCTAGCAAAATTATTGACAAAAATTTGTCAAAACCAACCACTAATGTACTATCAATTTCTGATTTTCCAGTCTTTCTGTCTCGTTTCGGATGTTTTTTTTTCACTTCAATTTGACGAATTTGTTCCTTTCTTTTCAAACCATTTACAGGTGACATTGAATTGAGCTTTAAGAAAAAAAAAAAAAAAAAGTGTAGAACAATTTTTCAAAAAAGAAATTCTTATGTTCAATTTGAAATAATGATGTCACTTTGATGTAGAGTGATGTACAGTTTACTTCAGCATCGTCAATTTTTGCCGAATCTTTTTCAACTGAGACACTTGGCTCATTTTTCTTTTTCTGGGACGGTGATTTTGCAGTTGAAGCATGCAAAAGTTGTAAATACTGAAATTCAAATATTGAAATAAAGTTGGAAGGATGCTCAAATTTTAAAATATTACTAAATGAAAGAGCAATTCATCTCAAATTCTTTTGTAATTTTTATTGTAACTTCTTGCAAATTTTTTTCTTTTTTTTTAATTTTTCTAGTTTATTTTTTATTCAAAATCTTTTTTATTTGTAATTTTTTTTTTTCTTTATTCATCACTTTTTCTGATTCGGCTGATGGAAATGGCTGAGCTGATGTAGGATATCCGCATGGACTACTATCATGCAACAGTGGATACTGTCCAGGCTTTGGCACTAGAATGTTTGGCACTCGAGAATCGACTAAACTGATCAATTGTTATTTCTGATTTCTCCATTATTAGCAGTAAAAACAACGAATTGATTGAAAGGAATATCTTTAGCTTTACTGATTAGCATTATAAAATTTTGAAATTCTAATCTTAAAACCTTCTTTTTTTGTTTTGAAATATTTTTTTTTTTCAAATATTATTAATTTAAGCTATTTTGAGAATACAATAACTTTTTCCCACTTTATTATTCAACAAATTTAACATTTTCAATGGTTAATATTTTATCACCATAATAACCATGCCAATAATTATCACACCTGTGATATGATTATCTACTACTATCATTTGATAGCATAGCAGTTACAAAAAAAGGATACTGGGAATTTTCATCTATAAGACAACACGATGTTATGTTATATCGTGGAAGGAATTTTTTGCCCGCTTGACCTTTCAACTTGCAAGTGACCTTGAGAAAGGTAAACGAAATGAACTAACTTGGTTCTTTGGACAAAAATGAACCAGGCTCTTTGGAGCTTAGTTTGCTATCTTTCACCGTTGTAAGCATTTGTAATTCCAGCTGTTTTTTTCGAAACAAATCAAGTTTTAATTGATTTTTATCTTCTCGCTGACGTTGCAATTCTTTCTCCATCTTTTTTCTAAACTTTAAAATTATTTTTCTTTTTCGACAAAAAAAAAATCCCCTTATTCCTGAAAGAGAGAGGAAAAAAAAAAGCGCAGCAAGCTGGCCTAGCCTTGATTTTCGTCTGTAATAAGCACAGACAAGCCAAATTGCTGTGCAACCCAAAATAGCAATGATAATGGAAAATATAAATAAAGTGATAATCATCCATAATAATGAACTTGGCGATACGCAGCAACCTAAAAAAATAAGCCAAAAAATAAGCTTATCACAGAAGTGATAAGCTAATAAAAAATTGAAACAGAAGTTATAAATCATTCATGTTCCATTTGTTCTTTGAATGATAATTCATGCATCATTTCACATTTCTAATTGTGAATTTTACTTTAACCGATATTAGTGAAACATCTTGATGGAATATATTTCATAAATGTTGAGCGAATAAATTTTCAATAATTTGAATCATTTTGTAAATAAAATACAATTTCACAACGATGGTATCACTCCCAAACAATCTTTTATTGTCCAAACTTCTTTTAATTTTTTTCTTTTTTTTTTTAGTTATTATAAAAATAGGAAGAAAAATACCATGTAATAGGCCGACGCTTTTAAATTTTTTCACTGTATTTCTGCAAAAAAAAAAAATAATAGCATTAATAAAAGTATGTTTTATTGCACGTTATCTTTACGTTTGATTCACGTTTCACGTCTAATTTGACTTATTTATTGGGAAATGATCATGAATGAAAATATTTTATCCATTAAATTGCAAAATCTAAAGATACGGATGAGTCAAATGAGGGCTTAATTGTTAATAGAAATAATCCTGGCCAAATCGACCAACTATGATGGTTAGTCAAGTTTTGACACGAGATAAGCCTCATTTCGTAGTTCAATATATTATATAGAATTTTGAATCAATCAGAAGATTTTATAAGAGATGTTATTCTTTTAGAGCTTAACCTTCTTGCTCAGATCATTCTGTTTTTAGAATTCGAATGAAAATGTAAAATTTAGATAAATTGTAATTGATTAATCTTTATGACCCTTTCATGATTGATTGTTGAACAATTGATTGATTTATTATTGATCTGTTAAGAAATATTGAGACATATACACTTTCCAAGCTTCACTTTCTGCTGGCTCAGCAATCACTTAGACTAGAAAATTATGACTTTGTTTGTCTAATTTAATCTACTTTTTAGATGTCAATTTCAATTTCTTGCTCTTTCAACTCTGTACACAGTAGTGAAGTTTGAAATTTTAGATTGTATTTTACTTTAACATTTTTGGAAATTTGTATTTTTCAATAAATTTCTTATTTAATTGTAAGAAATTATCTTTAATCAGTATCCAAAAAATGAACAAGTTAGTGAGTAAAACATTAGAGACACTAGAAAATTACAGTCATACTAACTGATTACTGGAAAGAAAACAATATTATATGCTGAAGTGATGAATTTTCTAACTAATGTTTTTTATGCTTCAACTAAATGCTCTCAGTGAATTTATAAATTTCTATAAAACTAAATAAACTCAAAATGCTTGCATAGATGAATGACAGGTGATAGTTTTTCATCATGAATTTACAATAATTAACAAAAGACCACCTGCACAAAATATACACCGTGATATGAAATGACTACTTTCAGTTCCTACTCCGATTTTCTTATACAGCTTAAATTAGCCTATAACATTTCATATAACCTGTATTCAAAAATAACATATGCAAATGTTGAAGAAATAACTAATAAATAATAATAATAACAATAATAATAATAATACAACAATAATAAAAATCATAACAATAACTTTATACAAAAGACATAATATTTGTACACTGACTAACAGATGGGCCGCATTATTCAGGAGCACCCTATTTTTAACGTATATACTGATATTCAGCGTTTTATTGGCTTCTTGAGTTTCGTAGTTTTTATATGAAAAGTTTATTTCAGAAATGACGGAAATATCCTCATCATCATCAACAACAACAGTATCACAGTTACAGTTAAGTAATCTGTTCGTACGTGAACGTTGTTCCTCATCAACTTTCCAACGTTTTTTACTTTATACGTATATTCCATTTGGTATATTACTCTTTTGCATACGTATTGTTATTGGTGTACATATTTTTCTTACTGCTTGTATTTTACGCAAAACGATGCTGCTGAGGTGTACGGTAGGTTATTACTTATTTTTTTATTTATTATTATTATTACTAGGTTTATTCTTATTCAATTCATTTATTAGGTTATTATATATTCTATTTGTTGCATTTTATTATGAATCATTATTATTGCTGCTATTTTCGGTGATATTATCTTTCCTGCAGTTATTAGTAATCTCCATTACTTTTATAGCTAAAATTAATATTCGATAATCATTTATTACAAATTCATTATCTTTTAAATCTGTTAAAATATTAGCTGTAAACTGCAATTTTGCGGCACATTTGTTATGATCTAAATAAACGAAATGATTTCCCTATAGTCAGAAACAACTTTTTTTCGAAAGTTTAAACTGACTAGATTAAGTTACTTGACCTGATAATTTCTCACAATTATATTCTACTCATTATTGTTATACTTATTTGCTTTCTATATTATTTTCCATATTATTTTGATTTGATACTAAAGAAGAATGAATGAACAGATGCTGAAATGTGGGGATGCTTTCTGATAGTCGGTACTTAAATCAAAGACTTACTTGTAGGTGTTACGGGTAATGTCAAGCTTACTGGGTTTGGTAGTATTCAGTGGTGGGCCAGCTGGAGGTTGGGATCATAAAGCGCATCTTCTCGTGGCCAATCATATTTCAACTCTCGATCATATGGCCATTGACTTAATCGAACCTTGCATTTTACCTTCTGTTTGGGATATACCCAACATTTTACGTTGGTAAGTTTCGGTTACAGTGTATTATTTTGACAGCTTTCTTTATTTTGGTAGGCTATCTGAAACTCAGCGCTATTCATTCATCATGCATGTTATTTTTGATTTGCTGGCTCACACTCAATATGAGCGCGGCTGTCAAATCATTTCGTTCAGTTTATGAGCTTATCAGGCTGTTAGTGATGTTCATGGATTTTCAGTTCCGGTCAATAACAGTTTCCCCCTGTTTGTCAGTAATATTTGGTCTAAAAATTAATTCTTAAGTAGCTTCTTTATTTTGCAGGTGCCTGGGATACAAAGATTTAGGTGCTCGTCAAGGACGTGCAGAGCTTATTCGTCGTTCAAAAATATTTTGCGAAAATAATGTCTTACCTCTCCTCACGTTCCCAGAAGGTGCAGTGACGAGTGGTTTCACTGGTCTACTCAAATTTAGTACATGGCCATTCGAAGTATGTAATATCCTGCATTCTATAACTCTAAGTTTCTATCCATAATGGCGATCATTTTTGAAATTAAGGTAGCTGATACGGTGCAACCAGTGTTAATATCAATATATCGGCCATTTTTCGGCAATATCGCTGTATCAGTTTTGGGTGGCGCATGGTGGCAAGATGTCTTCTATTTTCTGTTTGTCCCGTTTACAGTCATGAAAGTGCGATTTTTTCAGTTTTTCATCTCTGTCCATTTTCATCAGTGTGTCCAAGAAAAGAGGTTTGGAATACGGTTTTAATAGATACACTGCCAGAGTTGTCTGACCCATTCAGTGTTTCAGATCTCAAAAGGTTACATGGCAAGCATTTGTCTTGCGGTACTCGCTGTGTAACACTTGTTAAAACCACTCATGCTTAGGCTGTGGTTCATTTCATGTATCAGAAAAAGTTGTCGCATATATCTGAACATATATCTAAATCTGTTCATATATATTTAAAACTAATTGAGCTTATTCTTATTTCCCAAGATAATTTGCAGATATGCTTTTAGGTACGTTGGCTTCATCCAGTGCATCGTAAGAAGAGCTCAAACTCAGGGGAACCAAATGAAACAATTGAGGAGTTTACGAAACGAGTTGCAGATATCATGGCCACTAAATTAGGTGTGAAATGACAGTTTTCTCCTTGATGTTATCCAGAAATCAGAAGAAAGTTTATATCAAGATGTCTGCATCCACTGCACTGCAGGTATTGCCGCAACGTCCTTCACTTCTCAAGATGCAGTTGACGAAGCGAAGCGCCATCTTGAAGGCAGGCAGCAGTCATTTCTAGATATAAGACTGGACAGTGATTCTCCAAGAAAAAGCCGCTCCTGGCAGAATGTAAGGAGTCTGTCAGAACATCTCGATGCACTGACAATGAAAATCAAGCAAGCTTTTCCGGCAGTTCCACTTGCGGCAATAAGGTAAACAGTATTCGGGAAATATACAGGATAAGCCGTGAAATCAACTATGATAATTAGATAGTACTTTATAAGCGCAACTCTCTAAAAAAACAATTTTGTATGCAAGAAAAAATAATGAACCAGATAAATTATTATATCAGAGGCAATCCACATATTAAACATCTGGTTTTTTTAAAAGAATAATAGGGAAACTTATAATGCAAATAGTTATTTTGCATTAATTTTAAATCATTTCACCATCAAAATCCAAATCGTTAATTTCCTTGCAGAGAAGACTTGGAACAAACACAGGATGGAAATACAACTTGTGAACGTATAGCAGCAGGAAAAATAAAATTGAGTCCGTTGGAAAATGATGATTTATCACCCGGAACTAATCCACAACAATGGTCAAAAGTGTATAGCCATCGGAAATGGAATCTTATTGAAGCGAATCGGGCTAAATATTTAGAAAGAACTAGTTCCAAATTATTTGTTGGGCAACCAGACCGTGGAATTGTTTCATGATTGCTAATTTTTTCATGCTTTATATTCTCCGTATTTTTTCAGTTTGTCAAAAATTTTCTTTTTTTTTTTAAGTAAGAAAGGATGGAGTTAGCCATCGGTATAGTTTGTGCGGAAGGAAATGGAGAGTAGACATTACCTGGAGTTCAATAAGTAATTAAATTTATATATGGTCAAAAATTTATGTGATGTCAGTGTCAATATTTTTCATATCAGTTTGGTTCTTATCTCTCGCTCCTAATTTATTTGTTTTTCATTTTCAGTTACATTGTAATGCAAATCCGAAAATGATTTCAGTTTTATTCTTGTCCGCTTTTATGGCAGCGATTAATTTATCTGTTTTTCATCTCCAAAAATTATAGGTTGTAGAAAATCGTTTTCATTTTCAAACATTTCTAAAGATATGATCTAATCTACAAACAATTTCAAAAAATTCTTTTGCTTGCATTTCAGCGGTTGATAAATGAGCATTTAGGCGAATCTAATTTCACTGTGGGTTTTAATGAAATTAAACCGACTGCCATTTCTGGTTTTTACTGCTTTACCACAGTTAATTTTTGCTGAGGGAATAGATATTTCACAAGTTATGTGACAGTTACGTGCATAACGCACACATTTGTAAATCTGCATCAACTGCTAATGTCTTCTCTTAGATTTTATGGGCTACTGATTTTATTACAAGTGAAAAAAAAAAGATTGGTAAACTGCTCAGGGTTATGCTGCAACTTCCTATATGTACATATTTTTTGTTATAATGGTCTTTATGCACGGAAAAGTTTGATATGCTTCAGTAAAAAAATATGTGCTGTTTGTTCGATTTTCTGCTAATGCGGTACTCTGACCTTTGAAAGTTATGCCATGAACTGTATAATACTTGTACTCCTGTAGATCACAGATTTGAAAAAATTTTGCATGTTTCGAGATATGAAGTGGTAAAATGTGCATTTTATATGTCCTAGATTACTCTAACATTTTTTTTTTTTTACCCGAGATAAGAAAAAAGTATCCAAAGTCATTACCAGTGTTTAAATGTCATAAAAATCGGTTAGATATTTTATTATGTGAGGAAACGAAAAGAAAATTAAAGAAGAATCTTTCCGCTCTTTATTACCAGAGTTATAGATGTTGAAGGTTGTTTGGGTTGCCAATTGTGAAATGCTCAGAATAAAGGCATCGAATAGTTGTGGTTCGATTCCTCTTCCGGTGGTAGACAGCACTCTCGATGAAGATTTTACTCAGCTCACACTGACCATTCACATGATGTGAATATTAATGATGCTGAGAGAGAAAGGAAGAAGGATGGAAATATCCGTTACTATCTCTAATTAAATCATCTCTAAGATCATTTTTCAGGATGTATTGGTTGATTATTACCAATTAATTGTAATTAACCTCGAGACAATGCAAATATTTCCGGGACTTTTTATGAAATGCAAAGCCTCTATTAGTATACCAGTTCGTAATATCACCAAATCAATTGCTGCATATTCGTCTATAAATTCTTATAACAAACGAACAGGGCGAGGATATGCAAATGATATGAGACATCGTGATTTACCTCGACTTGTTTTGGCAAAAAAAAGAGACTTCACAAGAACAGTAGCCAGATTGGTGGGTATTGATAGCGGCTTAGAAAAAATCGTTAGTTTTTTTTTATTATTATTTACTATTTAACAACATGTTTAAAATTTTGAAAAAAAAAGTACTGAATTTTTTGATTAAATATTTGATATGAATTTATTAATGATGAAAAAGAATGCGAACTGAAAAGAAAAAAATGGATCTATTCCTGAGCTTCCTCATCTCTATATGATAACATTTTTGGCAAAACAAATTTCTTAAGCTTGAGTTCATTAGGTATGAGGACTGGAATCAGTGGGATGCTTATTAGCTTATCGTTTATATATATGCTCACTAGATGTAAATGATTTGATTACTTTATTGAACTAAGCATTAACGATATTTTTGTCATCTTTTACCATCTTTTATTTATAATCTTAGTTTTAAGGATTATTATAATTGGTCCTATATTTAAAGAAATTATTTTCATCCTACAGCAATGAAGTCGTCCAAGCTAAGCAGAAAAGTTGAAATAACATGATCTTTTTTTTATAAGTTTATTATGGCATTCAAATATATTCGTATTAATCTTGCAAAAATATCACCTTTCCATTTCTTTTAGATGCTAATGCTAGATGTTGGAAAGAAACCGAAACAAAGAAAACTGAACGAAGCAAAAAGGAACCGTCTAGGACGAATGTTTTTGGAATATGTTTTTCAAATTTTGTGTGAGCACGATCGATTTTGTGACTTGGAAGGCTTGGAACTGTGCAAGGTGGTATTTCGCTAAATTGTTTAAAAAAATTTTTGGATTTCCTATTCGATTTTGTTTTATTATAATGTCGAAGACATAACTGAAATACATTTGTGAAATTGATAATGCTTCGTTTGTATGTATATGAAGTATCACAGATTTGTTGAAATTTTAATAATTTTAGGTTGATGTTGGTCCAACGTTTAAGATAATGGATGTCTATTGGTTAGCAAAAGGCGATGAATCTGATGAGGTAATTTCCATTTTCGTTTCTATAAAAAGGAAGTTGTGTGGTGCTTATTTTGATTTGTTGTCATTTTCTGAACTTACTAATTTCACTTCCTGGAATCTACTTTAGCATTTTTCATATCCGTCGTTTGTTCCATAAAAATCTAATTTCGTTATTACATGTTTCTTTTTTCTAGATTACAGAAAGAGCGCTGAAGAATTCGGAAGATTTTGTCCGTAAAAAGCTTTCGGACTTGCTAAGCAGCCATAATGTTCCACATATAACTTTCGTTCCTGAACGTAAGCATCTTGTAGAGAAGGTAAAGCACCTTTATCCGTAAAATGAAACCTTCGTAAAAATTGACCGTTATCTTAATATCTATAATCTATTAATTTCTTTGAGCTTACATGACTCGTTGCCATAAAAAATATGTTTATATCAGTTTAAAATTAAAGGAGTTTGATGACCTGTCGATACAGCAAACACCTTTTGGATTATAGTATTAATATTTCCTTGTAAAATGTTAATAAACGAATTATCTCATTGTATTGTTTTTTTTAGGAAATGAATGTTTTATTTGAAAAAGCAGATTATGGTGTGCAGTATCGAGCTTTAAGTCATACTGGTGCAATCCTAGGATCAATGGCTGATGCTGGTACTTCTGTTAATAGTGGGCAACGCGATTCAAAGTGAAGCATCCATATAAATATGTGAAAATTAAAGAAAATAGGATTTTTCCATATTCGATAAACGATAAGAATTAACCTTTCCGGAAATAATTTTGTCACACAAGCAGTTTTTTAGCAGTTCTCTTAACTGATGTAGTGAAAATATACCAATTGAAGATGCAGTTAGTCTTAAAAAATAAAAAGAAGCAAAAAAAAAAAACAAGAGAAAAGTAAAGAAGATCAAAGTAAAGTTATACTTTTAATTGAGCATTTTGCGTATTCTTTGTCCCATTTAGAATTAATTTATAAAAAAATGCTCTTTGGTCTTCTTGAAATGATATAATTACTATTAGACAGTAATGACAACATGATTTTTATTAAATTAATAGAGCTAAAACAATTTCTTAATGTTTTGATAGGTTAATATATTTGTTTTTTGTTTTGATAAATTATTGCTGTGATAGACATTATAATGGTAATGATACAATCACAACCAAATCATTTGTTTTTGAAGCGCCAATTAGTTTACAGTTCTTCTTTAAAGGCAAAAAAAAGAAAAAAAAAGTTTCATCTAAAAACATTACAACCAGTCATTAATGGTTTATTTTATTGTTAGAGGAAATTAACTTTAATATATGCAAATTAATAGTTTTTAAGTAATTATAAAGGATTTATTGCATGATTTCAAAAGATCATTTGCGTAATCATTAACAAAGAAAGCGGTTAGGTAATTAATATGAGTTGTATATGTGATATAAAATAAAATGATCCCAGACGAATTGTTTGTACTTTACAATTTCATTCATCTATTTTCGTTATTAAATACTGATATGATAATGATGATAAAAGTTTCAAATAATAAATAGGATAAATTAATTTAGGAAAAAAAAAGCATGTTACAAAATTTACCAGACAAAAATTTTGAATCGAAAGTGATGGAATTGCAAGATTGGTTTGTTGGACTGCTTACAAAGGCAACTGTTGAGGTGTTGTTGGCCAGCTAATGAAATTCTCAAAAAGAAAGAAAA
>PQVD01000517.1:210-31986 GCA_003012265.1 Setaria equina | reverse complement strand
TTTTTTTTTTCATTTTTCTTCAAATAAAGTACGAAGTAAGCCCTTGAAAGCATATGCTAGTTAATGTATTTAGGCATATAAATTTCGAATTAAACTTCAGAATTACGGAGAAAAAAAAATGAAATCTACAGAAGCAATACTAGAACTATAGGCCAAGATTCAATATATTTGTTGTTGGGATACTCGGCTGAGCAGTAAAACCAAAGAACCTTCTATAAGGTACCTTTGTATCAAATGTTATAACATTCTATTTTATACTATAGTTGTATGTGACTAGGCTGAAGATAAATCATTTAATAACTAACAGAAATATAGTGAGGGAACGTACAGATATGAATACATCGGTATTTTCAGCGCTGATGAGACTAAGTGGATGCGAGAAATTGAAATAAGTTCTTAAATTTAGCGGCCATTTATATGGAATTTTTGCTCCTTTAACTCCGAGACGCCAATAAATATTGAAAATTTTATACAAGTCATGTGCTGTACAAGTGCAATTCCAGATTACAACGCCTAGTTCTTTGACCTAAAAAAAAAATTTTTACTAAGATCGGTAACCACACTATATCTGTGAACGAAGTTTAAAATGTATAACTGTCCTAGTTCTTTCTCTTTTTTGTAATTACTCATTTTCACATAAGTTCAAAAAAATTTTAAGATAACAAAGCATTCTTGCAAACTTAAAAATCTTCTGATATCGGAATTTCAAACTAAAATGACTAAATGGTCACTTCTGTAAGAGATTTCCAGTCCATATTAGCCGACCCTATATAAATATGACGAGAATCAATAATCCAGAATTTCGTATGAAGGACACCATCATCACCTATTAGTCTCGACATATCCAGATTTCGTACATTTGCATAACCTATAACAAACAGAGGAAATTATCAAACTTACCAAAAGACTCTGCGGTAGCTTGTATTGGAAATTTTGAAATGTCAGATCTTAAACTGTCCCCATTTATCAATTTGCTAATATAAATTATGAATGGATTACCTTAACCCTGATGATCAAAATCTTAGCAAATGGCACCTAAAAGAAATTTTACTTCATTCGAGCCACAAAACTGTGCTAGACTTTCTATAAGAATAAGGAACAAACATTTGAAAGGAAAAATATGAAATTGAAATAACGAAATTATCTCTAGCTTATAAAACAAATAATAAAGAGGTCCCGGAGTTGATGCTTGATTCGGTGTTTAATGGTTATTCTTACTTCTAGAAAGTTCTAACAGCTAAATAACAAAATTTATGAAATACGAAATATGCGTCATTCATGTTAATGAACAATTAAGTCTCACCATAATCAAAAAAATAGGAGGAATCCAGCTGAGGAAACGCTGCACTTGGATGATTTTGAGCTATCCGTATCTGGAATAGAGAATTATTTTCATTTGTGCAACTTCCATCAAGACAAACTATCGTAAAAAGTTTTTACATTGTAGAAAATATAGTCTCTAAAAAAGAAAGCCTCAAAAAATGTCCTTGAAAGCAGAAACTAAATTACAATTGATGAAAATGAAAAAAAAAGGAATTAACCCGAACACCACGCTCAGCAGCTGCGATAAATCCGTTGAATGTGTCATTTCCCTAAAAAAAAGTCTTATAAATAATACACTACAACTCTTCTTTCAACACTCCATTATAATATCGCTGACAAAACCGCAGATGAAGACTTCGTCATTAAATCAAAGAAATCCGATTTGGTAATTTTCTCATTTTCTTTCCTTCCTCTTCGGTTCACTGAATTGAAATCTTAGTATAGTGTAAGTTCGTATATTTTACCTGGATTTACTTCCAAAAATTTTTGACAATAGTCTCAAAAAATTGTCTAACTAAGAATCTATCTTATTGGAATTATTCAGAGAGCTCCGTGATCAGCAGAGTTATCATCCTAGAGTAATAACTAATTTACTGTTCACACTGTGAAAAGATGAAAATATTTAAAATCTAACAGTAGAACGTTAGAACATAAGAAGAGCTAAACAAAAGTGTCGGTTTAATGTCACGGAAA
Organism: Setaria equina; assembly: GCA_003012265.1. Taxonomy (NCBI): domain Eukaryota; kingdom Metazoa; phylum Nematoda; class Chromadorea; order Rhabditida; family Setariidae; genus Setaria; species Setaria equina. The sequence continues at coordinate 29,970 of PQVD01000517.1, read as the reverse complement.
CAGCCTATTAGAGAACAGACTCATCCGAAAAAAATTGACTCTTCAAGTTAATTAGAGAAATTAAGAAATGCTTGAGAAAATTTTTATTCACTATAAACATCTGACGTCACCTGCCAAGAGGTTGGTTGTGCTGCAGAATCTCGAAGATTCCAGTAAAATGACGCAACATCGATCGAAACTCGTGCTTCGTCTAATAATCGTTTCCACACTTGGTAGGTAGACAAACTTGAAACGGTACTGTTCTCAAAAATTAAAACCGATGGTATTGTTTCAGCAAGTTGCACTCTGAAATAACTCGCTGATTAATGACGCCGATGCTAATTGATAACCAATGCTCTTCCTCCAGTTCTATTCTTAGTGAATTACTGATGATATAATAGTGAATTACTGATGATACTTTGAGTATAGAAATTAGCAGTAGCGTTATTCTGATTCCATGGTAAGGAAGGCGCTCATTCCAACACTAATTGATGACCTAATTACCTCTGATTCTTCATGCTGCACTCTTCAGTTTATTAATAATTAGTTTTATACAGCAATGAAAAACTCAAAACACTCCTCAAAACAATTAAAACAACCTGCAATGATCGGTACAATAACCGCTTCGGTCGTAACGGACGGAAGCCATATCAAAGCCATCTTCATTAAATAATGGGAAAAAGACAATTAAAAATATGAACAGTGATATGATCGATACAGGAACACATGCTGGTTTGATGATACTGTGTTGGCAACATTGCTCACTTTCTTCCTGAAAAATCAAGATGATTTTGCTTCTTAGCTCAGTCTAAAAGACAACTGATTATCTCAGGTTAACAGGAGTGCAATTATCCGCACATAATTATTCTAAAGTAGCAGTTGCCCGCTCCTAATAAACTGTTCAAGCCTAAAACAGATCGAATTACAGGACAAAACAAAGTCCAGATTTCAGCCGAGGGATTAGAGCTTAAACAAATATGAATTAGTTTTCGTATATGAAGCCAGTTAACAAAATTCGGAAATGTATAACCAGGTTAAATTCGAGTTGCTCAATTGTTAATAATTTGTAAGTTACACTGTCATTAAGAAATGAAATTTACTTGACCAAAAACATAGAGACCCTAAATACATCTTAATCAATGTACCAGTACTAATTTTGGTGAATGTATAAAATCAAGACAGACCTTTTCAACGGCATATGAATTTATCCTTGTGTCAAAGAGATCCATTTCAAAATTGGTCATATCAGCACGACCATCTTGAGTCTGAAAGTCCAATTTTACAAATAACTTAACGAACTGAAAATTTGTAAACTAATTTATACATATCCTTATATTTGATATACGATGCCTCAAATTTACACACTACCACCAGTACCATGGCTACTTTAATTTGCTTGCCTGATCTTATATTATCACTTGAGAAAAAAGTACGAAAGGCAGCATCATGTTCTGAAATTTGATTCATGTACTTTTTTCTCAACAAAAAGATCTCATCAACAACTTTACGGATGGATTATTTTCAATTGATCCACTGATGCTCAATAAAATAATTTAAGAAAATGTAAAATAAAACTGGCGCTGCAATATGTAGCAAAAATGACAACAATGATGTCAATGCATTCGGTGAAAACAGCCCAATTTGGGATGACCGTCTTGAAATTTTCAATTACTAACAGTAGTAAATACTGTAATAATGCCTCATTTCTCTAGCAGGAATAGGCAAGGTTAAATCATTGGTGACCTTCAATCGAAGAAATGATTTATAGAAGATATTTTAACATGACTGCTCCCTTCGAATAGTGCAAAAGATAGAAACATTTGGAAGGCTCAAATTTCAACAAGAAAGCAAAAATTAAAAAAGCAAACATTCACCTCTCCAATAGGTATCATCGTCGACTTTACACTTCTTCACTTAACAAACAATCTTACATGTTTCAGTCTTACTCCACGCGTTAGCATGTGCGTGTCGATGGGAGCGTATGAGGAATAGATAGATGTGAATGACATAGGAAGTGAGAAGGATAAGGCAGCCGGTGGAGCCTAGAAAGAGGGAGAGTATACACTTGGCTACATGATCATTAGGCTCTAGGCTAGACGCTTCTCCATCCTTTCATGTGAGCTTTCAACTCATTTCCTTAAAGTAATTTGACAATATCAATTTGTAACACGACCCAACGAACAATTCTACACTTACTTGACCTTTGTGACAGATGACAATTGGCTAATGTTTTTAAGATACAGAAGAAATCTCATCATAAGTATAATAATTTGTAAGGGAAACTCTACAACTCATAACATTGTTCAAAATCACACAACCCCCTTGAATAGCTAAAAACGTCTTATAACAAGGTAGAAGTTATAACGTTAACAAAGTGTGGTCTAAATTTCATCAAACGAAGGGTTTTTTTTTTCCCCCTTTTTTAAAGCTATATCCATAACAACGGAAAGAGCTGTTCATAAGCAAGCTTAAGCCCATATAATCAACTATTCAAGCATAGTCTGAACGAAAAAAAAAAGATTATTTGTCATTTTCAATTAATACATTGGAAATCTTAATCATGCCTTAACTCTATCAATAATATAACCCTTAAAGAATGCATCAATTTGATGCTAAATGTTGATGTTTATATTTATTAATCGTTAGCTAGACCCATCTAGGAGTTATCACTCAAATCTAGCTTTGATAATGATGAAAATTATACAATAAAATATATCTATTTATTCGTGAGAACATTTCTTTGTTCACTGTTACTCTTCAATAATATATTTCATGTTTGAAAAGAAATCTGAGAATTAAACGAATATTTTCCTTTTTGAAAGATAAAATACTTTTCATTTTACTTATTTTATAGATTAAATTGATCAGTAAATGAATAAATAATAACTGATATCAATGTCATAACTTTTATCATAGCTCTTTTGATAAGCAAACTATTGAAAAGATGTACAACCATACCATATCATTCATTAGAATTCTAGTGCACTAATCGACTGACTGATTGATTGAATGTCTACAGTGAACAGCTATTTTATACATTTCTGGCTTATCAGTTAATCAAGCAGCAAAATATCGGATGAACATTATTTTTATGACAAATTTGTGTTGCCACAGTGTTCCTTCCCTCCCTAGTCAAATGTGCATTTTTGGCATGCCTGTATATACATTCATTCATCTGTGCTGTAGCAATTGATATTCTCACACCGATACCATGCACATTTCCGTTGTTCCTCGCTTGAAATCTTCAGTATCGGCCAGTACCCCTCTACAGTATCAGCGGAATGACTCAATTCTTCCGCTATCACTAATCGAATATCATCAAACTATTCAGTTTGCTGGTTAGAACCAGCTATGGTCAATATGAATTATATCAAGATGACCGGAGCTGTAAGAACAACACTGAAAATATCTTCTACAGATGGAAGAGATTAGAAAAATGAAAAATATTCTAAAATATTTCCTCAGAAAAATCTTTAAAATGTTTCCTTCCGACAAACCAAGAAGCTGAACGTCATAAGTGTATTACTTAAATGTTGTCAAAAAGTGTGACTAAATCCGTGATATCACGATACTTCTTTGATTATCACACTCCACGGGAAGATGATGTTCCCAACGACACTGGTTCGCTTCGAACTCCCCTCAGTTGTCTTCAAGAAGACCTGCTGACGAATGGATTTGAGTAACAGTCTTTGCCACGACCTCCTCCTCATAACTGTCTTCAGCTAAATGGATAAACTAACCTGCCAGGCTGTCGCCATTCTGTACCCTTTATGTTTCACTTCTTCCGTACAATCTGTGGTTAGATGACTACGACTCAGTTTTCAGACATATCACTGAATACTCTTCAACTACAACACGGTGTTTATATCTACAAAAGAAAAGAATACTTGTACTCCTTATGAATTTATTATTCCAACAGGTAAGTACATGAAAAATAAATTCGAACTAATCAAAACAATGCCACAGTTATCGTGCCAAAAAATAAATGAAACGCGCCGAATAACAAACCAAAACAAAACATAAATCGAAAAGAGGATGAAAATTAAAATGGTACATTGATTAACAAGGTAAAAAAAAAGAAAAAAATAGAAAAGAGTACAATAACGAGATCAACAAATCTCATATCAGTTTTTATAGTTTCGCTCAGCAAAACTTAAGACCCCCGCTGAGATAGTACAGGAAATTCTGCAAAATGTCCGCTGCAAAAAGTGAAGCCAAGTAAGCTCGAGTTCAATATATGCCAAAAATACTATAATTTTAAAAAAGACAACAGGAAAAATACAGCAGTGTAATGAAGGTACTAATTTGAATTAGTAATTATTCTTATTACTAAGACAGCCTTTGGACACGCAACACACCCAAACGCTTCTAACAAAACGATATAGTTTGTAAGTAAAAGAAAAAATCCAACATTCACACAAAACGAATCGAACATTCTGAAAAAACGACATCAAAGAAGTTCTAGGAAAAATTTATCATTAACATCCAATCGTCCGAATTTAAATCAAATGCTCTAACAAAATATACCTTCACTGCCAGAAAAATTTAATGCAAATATAGCTCTTTACATCAGTTCTAACAGCCCCTTTGTCACCACTTCTTCCCCGGCTACTACTTTAAATAACTGTATACACAAGATGCCGAAAGTTTCAGGATTTAACCCTCATCTCTCTAAGTTGGGCATGTTCTGACTATAATCAGATCTAATGTGTCAAGCCACTTCATTAAAGTCAACATTGCGTTTGGTCTTCTATCCCTCATAACCATCGCATGAGTAATGCATTTGTTGAACTCGCGCAACAGTGCGAAAAAATGGTCAGTGAAGCATACCATATTGTTCCGGCAATCTTCACTTTCACTAACAAATTTCAAAGAAAATCTATTACTCCCGAAGCGAACACCAGTTTTGCATATAGTAAGTCAAAATATAAAGTTCTATACTAAAATTGCTTTGGTGTTACAAACAAATCTCCGTAATCCGAAAGAAAATATGCCGCCAAATAAGCCACGCTTGTTCAAAACAATGAATGACGATGAACTGATGTATTACTTTTCCTTGCTTTTATAAAATAATCACGGATGGAGAAAATGCAGTAAGAACTGGCTTGAAAAAGTGTCCTGTAATCGAAAACTACTTGCCAATGGAAAACGAATACGATCTACATTTTAGAATGCGCTAGTAACCATAACCAAGTAGAAAATGCACAAATAACGAAGGAATAAAACGGACAGAGCATCGTAGGGACGAATGCTGAAACTGATTCCTTTCCTGACCATTAAATATTCCCTATAAAAATGTATTCCAACAACGAAAGCAGTAGCGGGATACAAACTGGAGAAGAGAAGCTGAAATTTTAAAATACATCATCGAAAATTAGTTCCAAACAACACTGAAACAAAACAAGTATAAATGATATTTTATATACAGTAAAAATAAAAACTTTTGAGGATATTTAAAAGGAAATTCTACGGCATATATTCTATAGGATGGATAAGTGGAGGAAAAAAGAGGGAGGCGTCTAAAAAAGTGAACTAAGGAAAGAGAGAAAGAGGGAGAGGAGAAGACATTATTAAAATAGACAAACATGCATACATCACTCAAATTACAACTGCTTTCCGCACAGAGGTAGATAAAAATTCAAAAAAAAAGGAACTCTGCTGGTGACGATGTGGAGGTGTGGCAACAGCTATATAGCATTTTATTATGTGCATAAGAAAGAAGACCAGCTAACACTATGTGTGGCCTTTTCCTCCCCCATTAACACGCCATGATTTTCCTTTCGAACACTGTGAAAGAAAAAAAAAAAAAAAAAAAAAGTGATAATCGAATTTCCTCTCTTAGGTTAAATCTCCTATAATTATTTACTCCATTCATTATTAGTATGCCTTAATATTAATCATATGTCGATAGTTCTTACTAGATTAATTCATAGCTCGTGTCCGATGAAAATAGGAACGTTATGTCTATAGTTAATTCGCAATTATTAATTATTAATCTATTTCAGAGTCAAAACACTCAAGACAAACAACATTATTCCATTATAATGAGTTAGACACCACTGTGTACATGTCATCGTACCTCCCTTTCAACAATAAAATTTTTTCAGTTCAGCATAGATTTCTGACAAGAAAAAAAAAAAAACCTGGAAAACATTAAATTAGAACATCATTAAAAAAAATTACCAAATCACTCGATACAGCAATAATTGACCCAAGGCCGTCGCTATAGCAGAAGGCATATACCATTCTAGCGCAACAAGCACTGCTTTAATTTATTTTGCGCTATCTGATCTCATGGTGGGAAAAACGCTCACGTTCCGCAAAACTTTGCTCAGTGTGGAAAGGCAAGCAGCATTACTCGACAAAAAACTACATTTTGGTAGAGGCTACTAATTAATATTAATGGCTATTTCTCTTCAGGAGGGTAGCAGTGGTATCCTGCAGGCAGAACATCTGAATGCGAGACTGGAGCAATATCCTTAGTGAATGCAATTTACGAAACATGACCGGAAATCATGGCGTGATTTGCTTTGCGCCCTTCAGTCAATTGGAAAATGGAAACAAGAATAAAAATTCATGATTAACCTATACACAAAACGAAAACACTTGCAAAAGAATTGACCTGTAACAAGTTCAACAATGTCATTCAGTCCCACATAAAATGATAATAGCAATTAACTTATCAACTTCTCTTCATTCATCAAACAGTGTTCGTTTCCATCTGAAATGCATTTATAAAAATAACAGATTTCCTGGAACATGATAGAGATTCCTTTCTTCTTCCCCACCTCCTATTACACCATGTAATGTGACGGTGAAACAGATGCAATCACGAAATTGTAAGTAACGAATGAAATATTTTTAAAACCACTAAGTTACAATGCTAATTTTACAAATGACAAAAAACGGAGTATGTCTTCTATCCAAATTTTCTCAGCAAACAGACTGAAATTATGGAAGTATTTTCAACTTGTTCCCTTCCATACCTGTACTACCGTCTACTAGGAGCCCTTTTCCAGCATAAAAATCCAAAATCAGCACTTTCTCTCACCCAAATTCATCAAAACATATAGGAATTTGCAACTGCTTTTTGACGAATGGGAGTTCACTAAAGGCAGAAGTTTAATAGCTATGAAAAAAAGTACACACATAAAAATATTACTGTTTAGTGGGTTTTAGCTACTGGAGCACGACCACGTTTTTTAAGCGGTGTTTTGGGTGAATGAGTTTCGGCAGTATAAGCGGTGGCGCGTCGCTTCGAAGGAGCAGGCTTGTAAGATTCTTCACCAGATCCAGTTGAACCACCGGCATCATTGTCCGACAAATCCATCTCTTCGTCGTCATCATCACTTTCTTCTTTATTACTCTTTTTTCCTGGAAAGGTTCATCAATGAAGTAACATGCATATTATCACAGGAACATTTCATGAGTACTGATTATTAAACTAGTAAAAACGCTAAAAATATAATCCTTGAAAGAAACTCAGGAAGTCACCAATGAGTTCGCACCGCAGAACAAATTCTTTCAAATAAAGTAAAGACCAAACCCAAACTTCGAGTTGGCCTTCCACGACCTCGACCTCGTCCTCGGCCCCTCGAGCCACTACTTCCTGCACGCTTCCGCTTTTTATGGGTCCCGTATTCAGAATCGCTATCTTCTCCCTCATCGCTATCAGCTGCTGCTCGTTTACGTCCACCGGAACGTCCTCCTCGACCTCGACCGCGACCCCTGCCACGACTTCGACTAACTTTTTGCTGAAGCTGAAATTTCAACAAATTTATAATCATGGCAGTTGAACGCATTAACTAAATAGAGAGCCATACTTTTTTTCCTGAATGCATCTTGAGCTACTGATACACGTATTCTCCTTATAACGAGCAGAAAATCTCTAAATACCTCCATGAACATAAATTTCCGAAACGATATCTTTCCAGGATGTAAATACTTTAGTAATTAAGGCAGAATTGCGGGAATCTAAGACTTACCTCATTTTCCAAGTCTTCTTGTTCAGCAACTACAGTTGCTACATCTGGATGAGCGTAATCTACGTTTGATCGTGTCGAACGACGAGGACGACCAGATGCCAAGGACTCTGGCTGTGGGTGTTCGCCAGCAGCTTCCTAAATCTCTCAATGTTTTTCTCGCATTATAATTGCAAAAGCAAAAAAAAAAAAAAAAAGCCGCCGCATGATTAAAATAGCGCATACACTATGCCTCAAATCTGATCCTCAGCTAATAAACTTCGAACTCCTAACCGACAAGTTGTAACATACATTATGAGGTTTAGCTACTATTCGTGCTGTATCGCGCCCTCTCCTGCCGCGACCACGTCCTCGCGCACCACTAGCTGGTTCATTTTCGATCACAGCTGCAGCAGCATCTTTTTCATCCGTTTCTTCTTTAGGGCTCGGAGGTGCATCTGCGTCTTGTACCATCCACTTTGGCAAGACACGTTTCCCACTTCCCTAAAATTTGTAATTCTCTAGCACTGAATAAATATTTTTCATGCAGATCAAACTTCCTAAGATCATTCAGTATATAACATAACAATCTAATCCATAGCAAAAGAATTAGTAATCTATGGTATACAATTACTTACTTCTTCTTTTTTATCAGTGACATCAGTTGTCTTATCTTCTGTTTTGTCTGAAGCATCTTCGTCTTCCATTTTTTCCTTTTTATCAGTTTCACCTTCTCCTTCCTCAGTATCAGTCTTGTCATCACCATCACCATCCACTTTCGAATTACCGACTTCTTTACTGGAATCATTCTTGATCTCACTCGACTCCTTATTATCGCCTTCTTCAGAATTACTTTTCGTATCTGTGTCCATGTGCAGCTCGTCTGGAGCAGCACTGCTCTATAAAAGATGACAGTTTCAAAACGATTACATCTTCAACGACGGCAAGAATTTAGAAATTCCATAAGAAGATCTCAGATCTCTATAAAGTAAACAGAAAAAGACCTCCATGCAGAGATAGTGGAAATCTGAAGCTATTGCAAAAATACAAGGGTAATAAGTGAGAAGTATTAGTACACACTGGACTAGAGCTCTAACTTACTGGAGGGGGAGATGAGCCAGCCGAAGCTGCAACACTGTCATGCTTTTCCGATTCAACTGCTTCGCTAGTGTTTTCGCTTGACCCTTCCTTCATCTAAAATGAATCTTCTAAGGAACATGTTATTTTATGCTTAAACCTCTATCTTTAAAAGTTTACACCTAATTAAACATGACCAGTTGTCCAATTTAACACAATTTATATTAGTTTATGAAACCATTTACAAAAACTGGTAAATGTAGTAGGTTCGGTCTGGTACTATGTATTTTATGCCTTAAGTTCGAATTATGCGAAAACCTCAAAATCTAACTCCATTATTAGACTAGCGGTAGGATAGGCCTTACACCTTCAATTTTTTTTTCAGGACCTTCAGTCATTTGCGGAAACCAAATTAAATGAAGACGAACCCTTAACCATATTTGTATTATATGTGTCGCGAATATCTTTCTGCGAAAACTATTACAAAAAATTTGTTTAGGATGTTTAAACCCTCATTAACCTCAGAAATGGCATGTAGACTATCGCCATGCTCGCTATTCAAAATCTGCCCACATCCACCTTTCTGTTTCTGCTCCATGGCTTTCTCACCATTTGTAACTGTATCAACTACTGCTGCATTTCCTAAAAATCGGGGAGATAAATTATAAAACTTTACTTTGCAATCCTATTTCACTTATTTCACGACTCACTTAGATTTCCAAAAAACTACGAAAAGCTGTATACAAATTCATATAAGTACCATGTGAAAATCCCACAGCTTCTGTATCACTGTGTGAATGATCCAGTGATTTGTCACTATTTCCCGGGAAACTTTCCGATGGTTCGGCGTCCATTGAAGACATTGAACTTCACAATCACAACCGTTCCTTTATTAGGACCAACTCCACTCGATGTTACTAAAATTTTTTCCGGCTAAATAAAAGCATTTCAAGAATTGTTGCAACGCTTTGTTTTTTTTTTCATGCATGTCTCACCGCGCATAAGTCAATTCATGATTAAATCGAGAGATTCAAATTAAGTCGTTTAAATTCCAATCAACCAATAAAGAGATCTTTTCCTTTTTTTGCTCTAGACAGCTACTTTAAAAGAATGAAATTGCAAATACCAAATAAACTAGAAAAAAATAATGAGATGCATGAGATGTGACATTTGTGCAAATATAGCAATAAACTAAACATCAAGTATAAAAAAAATGCGAAGAATAATTTTTATAAGAATCATAATGCCATTAAGCCGAACAACACGCCGCCCTCCATTTCAGCAAGCCCATACTACGGAGTAGCTTGCGATGCCAGCTGCCCACTATTGTTTCAAATATGAAACAATGCTCAAATTGGGATAATAAAACATTTTAACGAATAAATATCTTGATCCGGTGAAGAAAATTAGGACTCTAAAACGTAAAATTCTGATTTAAGTAAACGCTAAATTTCAAGGCTCATTATACAAACATCTCGGTATCAAAAAAGTATGGAGGTGCAAAAATAATTTAAATTCATGGCCATAAACGTAAAAAAAGTCGACCGGTCAGTATGAAAGTTTCTGACTCGATACAAAACAAAATAAAAACCAATGACATGATACCTTTTGGTTACTTATGAAATCTCATGCAAAATCCAAAATAATATGACTATGAAAATATCAATAACACATAACAATGAGGAGATGATGCCACCACTAGTAAGTAATTAAATCAATAATGATAGCGATTATCAAAAATTTCACCAACGAAAAATTGGGAAATCTGTCTATATTTTAGGATTTCATTCAACACTATTCTTCAATTCACTATGCCGACCAAAAGCAAACAATTATAATACACTAGAGAAGATAATGATTTATAAGACATCTTAACAGGGTAAGCTAACACATAAGGAAGCACGCCCACATCATTATTACTTTCTTTTCAGATCACTGGTATTACATTAAAAAAAAAAAGTAGGAACTTTGGAATTAAAAGAAATAAAAAATTGTGGTTTGCTAGAATCAAATGAAGAAATGATCTAAAAATATTTACATGGACAAAAAGTACATAAAACCCGAGGAAATAGTTGACAAATATATTTATTCACAATAAATAGTTAAACGATAGTTTTGATAGGGCTTCATTTGAAAATTTTATAGTCAATTTTTAGCACTGAAATATCGATGGGGAAATTCCATGACTAAAATGAAAATATTGTGAATAAAGACAGTGAGAGGATGTGCGAAGAGTGAAGATCAACATAAAACAAACAGGTGAAAGGTCAGACAGTGGAAAAAAGTACTACACAAAGATTCAAGAGCGCAAAAAAAAAAGATGAGTGAAAATCTGATGATCGAACAATACTGTTACTATTTTTAAAAAACATTAAGTTCAATGGGGACTCTCAACATTAAAAGATTCCGTACACATTAGTGGAAAGTGCAAATTTGTTGTCAACAATTGTGCAAATAAGCCACAAGCAAAGAGAAGACAGAAAAGACGGTGGAAACAACATCAAGAAACAGACAAAAGGAATGAAAATAAGGGACCTTCTAAAGTTGTTTCCATTCAAAATTGACACTTTTCAAAGGTAAACCAGAAAAGTTGGCATAAATAAATGTAACAAAATCTATTCATTCTTCCCCTTCCTCAATTCTTGTTCCTCAACTTAACGATTTAATAACCAAGTCCCCTTTGAAATCCGCATCATGTCCCACTTATTATAGTGCATTTACCGTAGGAAGCGACCAAATGTTAGTAACAGTACACAGAAATTTGTCATTCAAGGTCAAAGGTTAAGTGGGATGAAGCGAAGCGACTGAAATGGTTCCTGCATTTCGGAGACGTAATAAAAGCTTACTTTAATGATCAATGAAATAGTAGAAAGAATGATTGAGGAAAAATCAACTTGACAAGTGATCTCATCCTGAACTCTCCATCTCAATGGACAACAACGACCCAGTGTAACGGATAAGACCCCGGAAATGACCAGTGGGACCCCGGAAATGACCAATGAAACCCCGACCCCACCCGCGAACATCTCCTCCCCCACCTGGCTATTAGCAACTGCTTATCAGCTCATCCACCATATGTCCCAAACGTACTATTCCAAAACGATACTCTGGCCGCATTGCACACGCTCGCAAACCATTCCAAAACTAGTAATAAAAAAGCGCTAATCTGAAAACTGTTACATTACAACAATTGTAGCACAAAAGCAGTCTACTTATTTTCACGAGGCCGCATTTTTTATGAGATTAAATAAACAATTTTCCTGTCAAGTCTTCTTATCAGTTGTTTTATTTTTTTTTGAACTTTTAGGGATGTCGCCAATTTCACCCCAATTTAAACATTTACAACAACGTTTACGAAGATCACTTTGTTATGGGAATCGTCGGATGAAATCGTTGCCACTTCCGCTTTCCGGTAAGCACATTCAAAATAAAACTTTATTTTAATACAGTTTAAGGAAATGTTTGACACTCATTCTGTACCGGTAGTTCTCTGTGATCCTTGCATATTAGGTTGCTAATCAACATTTTGGATCGACTTGACTTTCTCGAATATCATTTGCTTGTTAAATATCATTTTCTTTTGAATAATAAAATATATGTTGCTCAATAAAACCTTTCGCCAAATGTTTCAGAACTTGCAATGAATTATTTTGATAAGCATTGTCCATATGATTATATGAGCATGGATTTAGCAACCTCCTTAGCACGGTAAAGATTAACTATAAATTATATTCAAGATTTGGAAACAGATGACTGAAAAATTGAAATTTCCCGAAAATGTCATGAGAACTTTCCCAAGATGATGCGTAGTCATCAGTACTGATAAGTTTTTGAGGGATTGAACTTCATACTACTTTTTTATCGAAGATGGAAGATGTAGATGAACTTTTCGCAATATCATGAAAAAATAGATGGTTGGAAAATGTGAAAAAAAAAAAGAGCACTAGTTTTAAATGAGTGTTCTTGTATAATAATTAGAATCTTTCTATATACTACAGACAGTATATTCACTTATTTGAATTCGAAATTTATAAAAGTTTATCTGCAGTAATGGTTGCGTGGATGCATGTACATTTTTAATAGCAATGGTTTATCTTGATCGTATACGAACCAGTGATAAAACTTGCTTCGAAACTTCTGATCCAAGCGAGTTGTATCTTGCAGCTCTAGTAATTGCTGGCAAATATCTCCATGTGAATTGTTTTATTTATAAATCTTTATCCCCCTTTTATATTTCCAAATCATTCATTTTTGTTTTACATATGCATTAATTTAGTGTGTCTCATATTCAGAAGGACTAAGTTCTCATTTTAGTGTTAGTTGGTTTGTTTGTTTTTTACTTGGGAAAGTGAACCTTTGGCGTACATAAATTTTTACTTAATCTTTCTACCTCGTTACAAATCAGACTTCCAGGATGTTGGACAGCGAGAATTCATTTACAATGACGAGTGGGCTGCCTCAGCAAGTACCTCTTTGAAACGGGTCAATGAAATGGAATTGACTGTATTAGATGCTTTAGTGTGTTTTTCTGCATTTTTTTTTTTTGAGGACTTATTGTTTCGTATTTGGTTCTGATTTCTGTTCCGTGATTGGAACTTTCTGGGATTTTTCGTGACTGAGGGGCAGGAATTTTCCAAATTTTTGTTTTAAATCTGATAAAACACGCTCCTGAACTTGAGAGAGAGGAAGTTGTTTAAATTTCGAATGTCGTGAAATTATTTCATATTTGTTGCAGAGCATCAGTATCAGTTCTGATTCTGATTTTATTGAAATTTTGTAAGACAAGCCTGTCACTTTTCAGAAATGGAATATCAATGTGAGTAATGTGGAATTTATACATATATTGGAAGAAGTAGAGATATGGGTAGCGAAGGATAGTTTCTGGAGACGCGGATTTTTAACGTATAATGAAATGGCTATTCTTAACTCGAGGATTAATCTTTTATCTGATTATGTTAAACCATTAATGATATCACTTGCTGCATTTGCTGTAATTTATTCAGCTGCATTTGTTTCAATCGTTGCATTTACACAAATGGCGATCTCAGCAAACTTGCGACGTAAGTTTAATTTGTATTTCCTCAATGCTAAATTTTATGCTGTGTCGTATATCTCACTCGTTTTTGAGTACCATGAACATTTCTTTTAAGGAATTGTTTCTTTGCAAGTTAGTAACATTCATGCGAGATTCTAAAATTTGAGAAGAAAACAGTTAGTAACTGTGTCATAATTTAACATTTATACTTCGTAGCGAGGAATGCAACGCAATTTTTAGGCGATTTAATAGAAAGCAACGAATATATGCTTTCTGCCATCTCTACTGCTAGCAGGACGACGCAAATGCTGAAAGCATCATTCTCGTTTCTACATGAAAATGCTTATAAATGGTGTGCAGCGGATAATTCTTTTTTTCAATCTTTCTTAATTGTGAACGTCCCTACTAAATACAGTATACCATTCAATCGGACTGCTTTTTGGAGCGATGTTTTGTCGGTATAAAGATAGAAGAGTTGGATTTTGTGTACGTTGGTTTTAAAGTCGTTTTTTTATTTTTGACCATCAAACTCGACCTTTTTATTTTTTCTTTTAATTGTCTTTTTATTTCATGTCTCTTTATCTACTAATTTCTCTGCATTAGAAAGAGACAGTTGTTCTTTAAACTTCAGAAATTTTGGTAATACATATATACTCTCAATGTTTTAAGAGTTATTGTAGAATTTTCTTGCTTTATTTAAAGATTCATAGGATTACTGTTTGAAGTTTTATATATTTCAGACATGTGCTTTTTTAAAAGACAATAAACATTATTAGAAGTCCTGTAAAATTTCAAATTCAATTTTCACTTAATCTTGTTGAAGAGTTTTTTTGTGGTGTTCATGCCAGTTCTGTGTAACTAGAAATATTTCTCATATTCTGTTAATTGAAAAAGTTCATTCATTTTCCTGTTATTTCTCTATGTTAATTATCTTCCGGAGAATGGTTTGGAATGGTAAAACTGTTTATCCTTATGTTCTTCCTCGTTAGCTTCTCCTGGCGCTTATCATGAGAAATCGGTAAAATAATCCAAAAACTGAGAAAAATTTTCCATATCTGAAATGAATGACAGTGCAAAATTATGACGACATTTGTTTGAAACATATTTCCCATTATAAAATTTATATGAGTATAGAATATAGAATCTCACATTGCTCAAGAGTGCATCCCTTCGCAGATTATTACATGGCATATAACCTTTAACGTAGATCTCAAGAACCAATTGGGCAGATTAGAAAAGAAGGCGGAAAGGGGGAATGACATTTGTCCCAAATTGTCAAATTTTATTCAGCAAGGGGAACTATGACAATTATATCGGATTCTTTTGGCTGTTCTTCCATTAACTGCTCTGTCTGTGCAATGAGAGTTTGCGTGATAGGTACAGGGGCGAGCGGTTTACCAGCTATCAAAGAATGCCGCGCTGTTGGCTTAGATGTGATAGGCTACGAACGCACAGGCGATATCGGAGGCTTATGGAACTACCGACCTGAATTAACTGTTAGTTAATCTAAATTTCTCTGCTTCATTTTCGACATGAAGTTTTAAAAACGTACTGCCCGTCGCTGCCCCAGGACTGAGCCGTTTTGAGAAAAGCGGAGATTGCTTTTTCAATACTTTCGAAGTGGAGATTCCTTGATGGAAACCGCTTTGATCGCAATGGCTTGAGCCGGGCAAAAGTCGCAGCAAGATTTCCGCAGGAGAACTTGCGGAAGGATCATTATCGTTTTGCTTCAAATAATAATGCGGAAAACTCCACGGTTTCAATTCTCGAGTTTATCTCACGTTCCTGTTAATGCAAGGTTTGACACCTAAGCGAGTAGCCCCCTGATAAAAGTTTTATTGGGATCAATGATCAGTAACGTAAAATCGTTCATTTTTTTAAATTAATCTTTCCATTTCCTTACCAAATTTTTCATCTCTTAAAATTTTGTTAAGAAGAGTCAATAAACAGAATTTGCAAAATACTTTTTCTGAAACGCATTATTGTTTGTGCGGTGAACTATTTGGAAAAATATATTCGTTTTGTTTGAAAGAATACTGCTGGCAGAAAGATGAAAGACAAAACTATCATACTTGTAACTTTAACCGGAAATGAAGTTCAATTTTACTAGTCTTATTTTTTTACGACCTACATAAAGATAATCTCGTCCTACAGACACGGTAATTACCTTGCAATCAGTCCTTCTTCAAAGAAATTTTTTTGAGATCGACATTTAGCGACGGCGAAACTACGTGTATTGAAGATTCGCTGGCCAATTTTTATGATGAAATTTTATCTCTTCCATTATTCTTTGTCGTTTGCATATCAAAAACCAATGAGATGTTCTTGCTTTAAAACGGTTATACATGGTTATAACCGCTGTATTTATTAGTTCTACTATATGTACCTGTTTTCACTTGTAGTATAAAGTTTTAGCACTCATGTATCCAACAGAGATATACTGCAGTTCGTGTTAAATAAAAGGAAAAAAAAAATTAATAGCTAGAAAGTTTGGAATGTAGTTGAAAAACGAGCCAATTCTACATGGAATACATACCTTGAAATTCAAATATCAAAAAAAAAAAGTTTGAAAAATTGGATAAAACCAAAAATTTAATCACTAAGTAATACTTTTAAAACAAAGTCAATATACTGACATTTAAATTTTAAATTCAGGAAGGTGGTACGGTAATGAAATCGACAGTTATGAATACATCGAAAGAAATGACAGCTTATTCTGATTTTCCACCTCCTGCTAACTTTTGCAATTTCATGCATCATTCAAAAGTTCTGGAATATTTGAAAGATTACGCCAGAATGAACGATTTATACAAATATATTCATTTTAACACCACTGTACTGCAGGTAATTTTCACGGTAAAAGCAATAATAATATTCCCAAGAACTTACTAACAATTTTGAGGGGGCTTGGTTTGAACCGTCTAAATTTATCTTCAGTGCTAAAATGAATCATTAACCGAGCAGCTAATCTATAAATTTTAAAAATTCGAAATTTCATTTTTAGGTTTCACGAGTGGGTAATTCCTGGGAAGTAAAAACTAGTAATAACGATAAGGAGGTGTATGATTATGTGATGATATGCACTGGGCACCATAGTTTCCCACAATATCCTAAAATACCTGGTATATTTTATTATTATTATAAAATTTTCTGAGCAGAAGTATTTTATGTATTTTGAAAATATTGGAATATTTTTTCCATTGCTTGTTTAAAATTCTGGAAATCTTTTAGCTACAATATAATGCTTTTCTAGTTTGGTTAAAACTTTTCACTTTAAAAATTCTCACAAGTAATTTAGTTCAATTTAGGGAGCGAAAAATTCAAAGGACGTATCCTTCATGCCCATAAGTATCGTGATTATCAAGGATTCGAAGGAAAGGACATTTTTATCGTTGGAATTGGTAATTCAGCTCTTGACATTGCAGCAGAATTATCTGGTGTTTCGAAGTCGGTCAGTATTACCCAATGTTTGATAGAAAGGATGAATAAAGGAAATTTACTGATTATCAATTTTTTGATTAACATTAAGCAGGAATCATTCACAACTTCATGTTCAAATGTGAGAAGCTTAATTGATCAAGTTTCGAAAGAGAAAATCTGATAGATTTTCTGACCTGCTTAATTACACTCATTCATTTATTAATTATCGAGGAAGTGTTAATTCAGCAGTTTAAAATATGCTATGGAAAATACTTCCGAGAGCTTCATCCAGGTAACTGTTTCCACTCGACGTGGCTCCTGGATTTTCAATCGGATAAGTCAAGGTGGTATTCCTTATGATTTGAAGATGATCACTCGCTTGTATAGCTATTTAATGGATAAATTACCATGGACGGTTGTTAATGATTTTATAGAGTATCGCCTGCAGGTTTTAATTTGTTTAAATTTCATTAAGAAATGAATATGGCCATAAATTAAGCTTAACAAATTCCAATGAGTGTAAATTTAAATTTCAATTAATCATGAAAAGAAATTATTTGTTTAATATGGGTCATAAACTGGGAGTGAAATTAAGCGTTGAATGTTGTTGCTATGTGAGTATTTTACTTTTTTTTTTTTTAAATTAAATTTGTTTTTTTCAATTTGATACTTGCAAAGTCCTGTATTTCAGAAGCTTATCGCTGATCCTTTTTTTTTCATTTAAGCTACGAATGGATCATGATCTTTATGGACTTCGCCCAAACCATCGCTTTTTTCAGCAGCATCCAACTATCAACGATGATTTGCCCAATCTTCTTTGCAGCGGACGTATCGTTATTACGGTAGATTCTTTTATCAGAATAAAATATTTTTTCTTGAGGACTATTCTATCTTACCTTTCATTCAGGAGGATGTCGAACTTATCAATGAGACTACTGTTCAAGTTAAAGGAGGACGTCGATTTCCAGCTGACGTGATAATTTTTGCAACTGGTTACACCTTTGGTTTTCCATTTCTTCATCATGATTTCATTATACCAATAAGGGTGTGAAGCTTTTCTTTTTTTTTTTTTTTTTTTTTTTTTGAAATATGTGCCTAATATCGACAAAAGCATTTATGAATTTGCAAAATGAATGCTAGATGATCTCCATAAACTTGTCCTATTGCTGAAAGATGATCGTAAGTGTGTGAAATTTGAATGAATTGAAAAATTATTCTTACTAAAAACCTGCTATCAAGAGCGGTTCTACAATTGCTATTGTATTATAAAAAAAACCATGTTTTCTAGGATCATGAAGTAGAACTGTACAAATATGTTTTTCCGTTGAAATATCCTACCTTAGCAGTCATTGGCCTCATCCAACCCATTGGTAGTATTTTACCAATATCTGAAATGCAATGTCGATGGGCAGCTGCTGTATTTAGTGGTCAGCTTACATTACCTCCTCCTATTGAAATGATGGCTGATATTGAATTGAAACGAGCTCAAATTAAGAAAAGGTAGGAAATGAACTAAAAGTTTCCGTCCTAAAACCATCGATATAAATTGATCATTAAAAGCAATCCTGATGTTTTTAAATAATCTCCGCATGTTAACATAAAGATTGTGGATGTTTTCAGGATGACTAAAATTTACAATAATAAGAGTAGTATCGTTAATCTGAAAAAATAAAAAGTTTCTTTTATAATAGATATTTCAAAAGTACGAAACATACGGTTCAAGTGGATTACATCAAATACATGGATGAAATTGCTGAGCAAATAGGTTGCAAGCCCAACTTAAAGAAGGTGATTTTTAAAGTTATATTTGTAGCAACTTCCAACATTCATGAATTTTTGTTTTAACTTCTCTTAAACGAGTTTGAAATCTCAAAAACAATCTTTTCCACATACCATTTTCCTTTTTATTTTATCCAACTATTTCCAGTACATATTCACGGAGCCCAGTTTTTGCCTTCGATTACTGATTGGAGCCAATGCACCATATGTTTACCGGATTGAAGGCCCTGGATCATGGAATAAAGCTAAAGAGGCACTAATCACCCTTCCTGACCGAGTCAAAATTCCACTCAAAAACAGAGAATGTCGGGTAAAGCGGTACAAGAGACGCGGAAAGATTGTAAGTTCAACACAATTGTCCATTAAAAAATTATTCTACAGTAGAAAATCTCAGTATTTCTCAGAATTTCACTACAAAAAAAGAAAAAAAAAGCAAGCAACTCCAACACTGCCTACCTTTAAAAAGAAATTGCAATGAAAGAAAAAAAAAGGATTTCATTCATTCTAAAACCTTAGAATGAAAAAATCTTAAGCATAAGGAAACTCATATTCGAATCCAGGTTTAATTTAATAGTTTCTCTAATGAAGTTCTCTATGGAGAAACTAGATTACAGGATGAGTACTTCCGGTATGTTTCCTTGAAATGGCTTGCTGGATGGACTTGTATAGTACTCGTTACAGGTATTTGGGTGTTCTGTTCAAGTTCTCATAACCTTACTACATTCACATACACTGTAAATGTTGTCATTTTCTTATTATTTTTCTCTTTAGTTTTGTTGTGGTTTGATTTACAATATGACATGTCTACGATTTTCTAAATGGATTAAAGAGGCAAGATTTAAACTTTTGAGAATTCCCCAACAGAAATAGAGACTTTATTTGCCAAAAATAAAAGCAAAGCAGCATCTTCCCTTTCATCTCCTCTGTGAATTACTTTTACTGTCCACTGAACAAACTTTCTTTGACTTTGTAATCTTCCCCTCGCATGAATATTTCACCACATCTTTTACAGAGAAATATGTATTTATTGCAGGATGAAATAAATTTTTATCCCTTCACTTCTCGATGAGTATTCCCCCTGTTTTTGAGTATTCTCCTTTCCTGACATCTCCATTATTTTCTCGAACAGGTTTGATCAGTTAAGTTTTAATTGGGAACTGTTGCTGCTTCATTCCTATTTTAATTTCAAGAGAAACCTAGCATCTGGTCTCGTAAACAATTCGAAATACATTAGAGAAATACTTTTATAAAATTTATAAAAACTTGGTACGTCGAAAAACGAGACATTGTGAAATCTTCATATTGTTTGAAGTCAAGTTTTTCTTTGCTTCACGTCAAAGTGTCAAGAATAATAGAACTTTTAATATGGTTCACATATAGCATAACATCATCTTTGCCAAAATATTCATTGGCAGATAACAGATATGGATAAAAACCTCCAGAGCGGAGGAACTATACAAAACTTATAGCTCATTAGCGGGGTTAGAATCAAAGACAGAGAGATCTGAATTAATGGGAATGATCAACCATAGCAGCACTTTAAATAATTACGAAATTGAAATGGCACTTGTTTCACAGCAGACACCTCGCGATATTAACATTACATTTCCTGAATACGACCCACTAAGACACTTTTTCCTATTTAACAAAAACTTTTGGCCGCAACAGCAAATATCGACTTACGCGACATATGGGAGCTGATATCACCGGCTTTCTGTCTTTGTAATCGTATAATAGTCAAGCACTTTGTGACAAACCTGAATTATTTCGAAATATTAACCAAATGCATGACTTTCATTAAGTATTTAATAAGATTCAACTGATCAAAACATTTCTGCACACTTCCCAAGTGATTTGAAATATGGATCTAGCATAACAATGCAGTATATCTTAGACCGTCCGGCTGTCCAAGAAAAACAAGTCCCGTTACTTTAAAAAAGTGGTCATTTCCATTTAGTAGAAGATGATCACTATTATGAAAACATATATAGCTCCACAAAAAAAAAAAAAAAAAAAAAAGAAAAAAAAAATTTATACGGTCCTTAAGAACATGAAATATAACAAAAAGTATAAAAATAATAGTTAGATTAATCAGTTGAAAAAAGAAAGAGAAACCAACATCCTCCATCATATCAGATGTCAAATTGGCAACGAACTGGTCCCACCACTGTTCCCCTGGTTGCCTATCAACCCAATCACAGTTATCTAATTTCGTCATTTTCAAAGCCATATATATTAGCGAGATCGCAATTACCTGAACAGTCCTTGTAGTAAGTTAAAGCTTTACAGATAGTATAAAATACTACATAATTTTATTGCAATATCTGCTGCTAGAAACTTCTGAAACATTTCGCCATCGGTAATATCAATAACATCTTTCACCACTTTAACTACCGATAGACCTCAATTGTATGTAGGTCACCATAATTTAAAACACAAAATACTAAGTGAAAAGCTGATTCCACTCATTAATTAAACAATATGCCGAGTATCACTGAAATAAAAACAAGGATGTGGTGCCTACTTCTGGTTCCCATATCAGGCACAAAGTTGTTGATATTGAATCATTCACGAATGTCCACGCATTCTGCAACACCGTTTGCTTCTTCTCGCGGTCCATTTTGAAGACCTGGAAAAAGATTACCTTGTCGAAAATTAAAGGTCTAGTAGTGGATGTGTTACAATAAATTAGCAAAGTCCTATTTTTTAAAAAATTGACTTTCTGATACTGCAACAGAAACGTATATGGATGGTCCACATGAAGATCGAACTTGATTGTTTGAAGTAAAACCCGTTCAATACCCATAACCTCCTCCTGAAATGAAATTCCTAGATGATTATATTGTAGGAAGTTTTGAAAAGTCACCACTTTGTAATTTCTGGCACTGACAAAATTACATTTTTAGACTGTTAGTCTTAATTCTAAACGTGTCTTCAATCGCCTACAATTGCATTCTTCATGTTGTACAGCTCAGAGTACTTTTCTTTCGCAATCAGCACAATGTCTTTGCATTTCTTCGGTGTCTCTTCAACTTTCCCAGCTAGAAAGAGACAACCCAACGCCGTCAGCTGAAATAAATTTCTACATTCAAAACTTGATCTATCTGCATTTCATTGATTTTACAGATGGTTCTTCATTTAACTTTTCACTGAGTCTTACATTTTAATTTAATTGAAGAAATTCACCTTTCATTACCACAGAAAACACATAGCAGAGCACGAAATCGTTTCATATCCCAGACTATTACACCATACCCCAGCAAATAACTGTGATGGTGAGTAAAAAAAACATGATAAAAATAAAAAACAAACAAGCAAGAGAGAATAAGAGCCTTTAAAAACTTCCTCAACAACTAATTTAAACATGAAATCAGTGAAAATTACGAAAGGCCAAAGCCTGCCTTGAAATCTACTATAAAGAATTTTTTATAGCAGAGTATCAAGATAATCTTTGAGTTTTCGTATAGAGAAGAGATAAGAAAAGCAAAAAACATACATGTTTCTGGAATTCTCTAAAAGAATGGAACATGTAGAAACGATGAAAATATACAGCTGCTGTTGCTAGTGTTGGATTTGGTTGCCTGAAATAATGTCTTTTAATAGAAACGATAGTTGTTACAAAAAATCCTTCAGTTTTATTTGAAGCACGAATTCTCTAAATAAAATTCATATTCGGACTAATTAGCTTTAATTACAAAAGAAATGGAGGAAGACGGATAGGATGCATTATCTAGATAACGTCTAATATTTTAGAAAAAAGAATTATTCTAAAAGTTAAACAGATACAGAAATGTCTTTGTATAGAATTACAATTTCAAACCACTGCCAATTTCAACAATAAGTTTGATTCCCTCTCTTCGGAGTTTGTCTTCCTCGACGCGATCAACTCCATCTCTTCTAGATGGCGTATTTGCAAGCTGGTCCTCTGTGAAAAGCCAATCGCGTCCCATTTCAGTTGTTAACTGATAATTATAAATTTATGAACATCAATTAAGATATATTTTGCCCCTGTATGCATCAAATAGCCTTTTACAGGGAAGGAACGAGATTTATGTTTGAACAAACAGACCCAGCAATACCCAAGTTATCATGTGGTCACTAACAATAGTTCCAAGTATTCTAATAAGTCCAATGCCCCTTCAGCTGTAATACTTGTCGGAAACGAAGCTTGCCTAGAATGGAACATGCTAATAATAATTTTAGCACACTCAAACTAAAAACTATTCTTAACGGGCCGCATTAGAAATATTGACCGTCCGGTATTTTAACGTATACTCTCTCGATGCTCTTGTTGTTTAAGTTCAGTTCTGTCAGGTAGTGGAAGATTTTACATCTGGTTTACGTAGACTACTTTCGGTGAAACGAGTCATTTCTGAAGAGTCATGCTACGTATGTTCCTTTTAAAAGCAGCTATTTTCACTGAAGGTCACGTGCCTCATTAGTTATGCGCATTAATTAACTTGTACATTCAAGAATAGTAAGTTGTCTAGAGTATGCTTCATTTAGTTTTGCTTAATTTGTAGTCTATTGTCGTACATTATCATTATTAATTTGGTGCCAAAGATCTATGGTCATATAGCATTAATTTGCATATCTTGGAACAGGTTCTGAACAATTTGTTCCATGCTTGGAATACTGTTGTCATCAGTTATGACTTTCTTCACCACCAATACAACATGTCTTAACGTCATATCTCATCAGTTGTTATTATATGTATTAAAATCATGTTTAGTTTATCAATTTGCGATGTATAAAGTAGGTCATTCTTCGGCAGTGCCTCGTTCAACATTGGTTTATAATGGACGTCGAAATGTGCCTACACGATCAGAGATCTGTTAGTCTTTTTTGTTATGAAGATTGAAATAATTAAAAGATTTTAGTCCTGCAAAATCTCCTCAATTTTTGTTTAAATGTGTTTGCCAGCTTTTCATCAAAGATGACATATCCAAACACCGACATCTTCTAATGTACCAGTCGCAAATTATTTCACGTCATTAAAGAGAAACTCTCTTCCCTTTATTATTATACATATTAAATTCAGCAATATTGTAAATAATTTCTGAGCAAACTGGTAAGTTTATTAATTTATTATTTTCATATAATTGTTTTTTTTCCATGTTTAACAGACAATTTTAGATGAAAGAACATTGAATCAATACAATGCCGAAAATGGAAAACCTTCTAGAAATGAAATGTATGTTGTCCAATATTTTATAGTAGAAAGAATTGGGAAGCATTGAATATGGTTTCAAAGCTAAAAAAGAATTTGTTTGTCTCAACTTGTCATTCTTTCACCATTATAATATGTAAAATATCGCAATAATTAAAGGTTTATTGCTGTCTAGCTGCTGATTATCCTGTGAAGGAGACACCACTGTTAACCACTTTTTTAAACTTCTTTGCTTAATAGATATATACAAACGATTTCAATTTTCTATTTTGCTTTATCCAAAATAAGAGCGAACTCGATATTTCTGTTGTATTCAGCAGAAATATTTCGGAAATATTTTGCAGGAACGTGCAAATCCCAGCATTTTCTAAACGAAATCATAGTCGTACATCAACAGATGTTACAAAACGCATAAATATGGAAGTTGTGTCGGTTTTGATGAAAGGTTGGTATATAAGAAGAAAGTAAAATGAAATAGCCAGAGTCAAGTTTTGTTTTGTTTTCATGAAGATTTTTGTATTTTTTATGTTTATTTGAAAATTTTTTAGCAACCGAAGAATTTCTGCGTACTCCCGACGGTCGTCTCGATAAAACTATTAAGCACTATCGACCGAAGAGGCAAATACCAGCAGGTCGTTTCTCTAATTGGTTTTGAATAAATTAGTATCAAGTGACTCCATCTTATAGTTTAGTTAAATGTAATGGTGTTAAAAATTTAGATGATTAGATATATAGCTTGTAATTGAGTTACATGATACAGCAACTTTATAAATATCAGGTAGTGATGCTATTGACCAAAATAAAACTAAGTGATTTTAATAATTGACTATTCCATTAGCTGGTCCGGAACCATTACAACCTTTCGCTGATTTCTTGATAACAGAAATTCTCAGAACACAGTTGCAGTTTAAGTGCTGATGGTCGAATGTTTGAAGTGGCTGACACTGAGAACACATCCATTTCTTTCTTTTTCGAGCTCTTTTTTCTTTTTTTTATATGTATGAAGGTGCGTCACATAGCATAACTACTGTTATATTCACTTCATGATATGGCTTATTGAATGGATTTTCAGAGGATCGAAACTCTTTATTTTCCGAAGACTATCTTTACAGATTTTGTGCCGTTCGATGTTGAAGGTTATTTGACGGAACGTTTTCTAAGAGATGTAAACTTGGATCCAAAAATCGTGAATGGATTTTGTAAATAAAGTGGTGCGCGATGAATTATTGTGCTTGTTCGAGCCATAGGCTTCAATGGAGCTACCTGCATCGAAATCGTTTTATCATCATTTTATTGAAAAAAAAGAATATTAGATTATAAATCACAATTACTGTATTGTTTGTTTTTATATCAACAGTATTGACTGATTTCAGTCACTTTTGTATTGTGCAACTGAAACTACAATTGCTGACAGTCAGTTAGATAAAATATGCCTCATGATATGGCAACCAGTTGCTCAACTTTTTGGTTTTTTTCTTACTTTCGTATACTCTGACTTGCTTCCTATTTTCAACTGTTTCATTTTTGAATTTACGTGATCTCGTGCCATGAACCATAAAGTATCGTTTTTTAATTCATGTACAACGTATGTGTAAACTTATAATTACGTTACTCCATAACACTGAATTACACTACATCATGTATAGTCGATTACTTTTGGTCATATATGTCCATCACATTGTATTTGTAAAAAATGTTAATTGGTTAGAAAGTTGCCGCATTGGCGATGATTTGCTTCCAGCTTTTGAAGGACGGTTGTTTTCTGGAATCGAACTCTCAGTTTTATGAGTCTCACTTTTTGCTTTTTCGTCCGACCTGCATAGGGATAACCTCGTCCTACAGACGCAATGATAACCTTGCAATCAGTTCTTCTTCAAAAAAATTTTTTTGAGATCGACATTTAGCAACGGCGGAACTACGTGTACTCATGATTCGCTGGCCAACTTTTATGAAATTTTATCTCTTCCATTATTCTTTGTCGTTTGCATATCAAAAACCAATGAGATGTTCTTGCTTTAAAACAGTTATACATGGTTATAACCGCTGTATTTATTAGTTCTACTATATGTACCTGTTTTGACTTGTAGTATAAAGTTTTAGCACTCATGTATTCAACAGAGATATACTGCAGTTCGTGTTAAATAAAAGGAAAAAACTAGTAACAGGCAGGTTTGAAATTCAATCAAAAAAAAAAAGAAAGGACGGTGGCGAATTTGATGATGAAGTTGGAGAGAAATTTTATATACGGATGCATTCGCTGATCCAAGTATATTTTTCCGGAAGAAAAATGATGTTGAGCGCTGAAGCTACAAAGGTAAACAGTTAGTTAGGTAGATAGACCAAAAGGTTAGTGAATTTTGCGAAAATATTTCTGCCGGATTCATGATCTATAAAATTGTCAAATAAATGATATATAAGAGTTTAAAACTTTTTAGTACTATCAAATATCATTATTAACTGCGATGTTTTAAAAAGAGACTTCCCACTATTTATACAGAGTAATTATTATAATCCAACAATGAATTTAATTTCTTTCCTTTCTCGACACGATCAACTCCATCGCTTCTTGATGACTTTTTTTTTTTGGAAGCTGTACGTCTGTGAAAAGCCAATCGCATTCTACTTCAGTTGCTAACTGACAATTAAAAATTCACAAACATCAAGCAAGCAAGATACCTATTCATATTCATATAAAGTTTCACAGGGAAGCTCGAAGGTTGACGTCTGGACTCCAGGTATCGGCTTCCATTTTTGACTTTTAATTTGATTCTCTGTTTTTGCAATTTCTGCTGCCAAGATTTTATCGCCCAGACGATTTACTTCTTTTACCTGAATTACCGATATTAAATATAACGATCATTTCATAAATTTAATTCAGCCTTTAAAAATAGAAGCAAATAAAAAGTTACATAAAAAAAAATTTTGTCC
This sequence comes from Setaria equina, assembly GCA_003012265.1. NCBI lineage: Eukaryota > Metazoa > Nematoda > Chromadorea > Rhabditida > Setariidae > Setaria > Setaria equina. Next base: position 2,621 of record PQVD01000517.1, on the reverse strand, counting down.
AGACTCACGTCATATATTCCGTGACAAATTGCTTTAACAAGTTCATCACGTTCCGTTTCTAAAAGACGAAATTGTTGGAGAATCACTTCTTTTGTTTCTTCAGATTTTTTCAGTCTATCTTCAAGTCCATTGATAATTAGTACTCTCTTCTGAAAGTAAAAAATATCCGCTGGTAAATTGATTGCAGTTTAAATTCAAAAAAAAAGTGGTAATTTAAGTGAGTATATTTGATTAGAACATTGTTAAATTTGAACACATCTCATCATCTTCTTAGCTATTATCATTTTCGAATCAAAGTAATCAAAAAAAAAAAGAAAAAACGAAATCACCAATTATTACATAAAGATTTTCGTTCTCTTCACGTTGTTTTGCTAGATCCTGTCTGAAGATTCGATTTTCTTCATAAAGCATCCGATTTTCAGCTTGTATTTTTACTAAACTTGCTTTAACGCTTCTCAGTTCTCTTTCGCAACTATCTAATTTATCATTTAATATTTTCTTTTCTTCCTGAAATGAATAAACTGAAAGTAATGAAAAATAAGCCATTTAAGTTTGCTGAAATGTGCGCTATAAGGTCTAATCATCATGCACTTTTCAACTTTCAAAAATCATCACTGTTCTTGGCTTACCTTTGCTTGGCTTACAAAACTTTTCAATCGCTGTATTTGTATTGCATTCTCCGATTCGATATTTTTCATTTGCAATTTGTGATTTTGTTTTAATTTCTCCAATTGCTTGCGCTGTGTTTCTTTCACTTTTCGAATCTTAAACTTACTACTACAGAATTCACTTTAAACCACAAAATATATTATTTTATTCTAACAACTTACAGCAGCATTCTTCCGATCTTTCATGCTTTTCTGAAACAATTTCATGTCTGTTTCAGTGATTTTTTGTATTGCCAATTTCTGCATAACCAGATCCGAAATTCGATCAATTGATAGCTGAGAATTTTTGCTGTTCAAGAAATCTCTAATACATTCTTCAGATAGATATGATCCAGAAACTGGCCCACTTGCAGTGATTGTATCACCGGATAGAAGAGTTTGAGTTGATGCAACCTTACTGTTGCGTGCATTTGTTACTAATACATGCAACCTGCTCATTAATAACTGAAAATTAAACAAAAGTTTTAATTTATTGCAACTTCATCACTTTATGTTGAAGAAAGTTGTAAGATTAACAAACTTCTTACGATTTTCCTGACTATTCTAGCATACTTTGATCACTCTCTTCTTTACATCTTCAAATCAAATGCCAAGCCTAGTTATCTTTTATAAGCATGAAACTTTTTTTTAGCATACAGATTCATATTAGGCACATCTGTTTTTGTTCCCTTCAAATCTTTGTATAAGGCCACAAAAACAGTAAGTATTGTTATTTTTCGCAGAATATCCAGTACGAAATGATTCACTTTTCACATTTCTCTTTATTTAAAATTTGACAAATACCCTCTGCTTCAAGATGGAACTGTTTTCAGGAAAGAAAAACGAGGCTAATGGACAAATCCTTAGTCATTTCCACCATTCACAACTAGGATCATCCTCATTTCTGGCAAAAGATCTTAACTAATTAAAAGTCGATGCATAGGAAATTCAAAAAATAAGAGACATTTTAAAACCAAATATTACAACGAAACTTGCCTGCTTTTCACGTTGATAAATATCTTTTGTAAAGCCTGGATCACATTTATAAGTCATCTTGATTTCGTTTTCCATATTCTCCCAAAATGATTTTAAAATTTCATTTATATATCCTTTTGTTGCTCCTGCCATTAAGTTACCATTCCTCTTAAATGATAAATAAACAACAACTCATCTCCTTCCAATATTATATGCGATAGTGAAGATACCATTAACACTAAAACTAATTAATTGGTTTTTACACTAAGTTCGGTTTTTTTATAATAATTTTACACCTTTAGGGTTTTTACACTAAGTTTTGGATTCATATGAGCACTAAATTACTGAAATTACTCTCTATTAAGGAGTAATCATAATGAATAGCATCTCTTTAGCCGTTCTTAATGTGACAAATGCAAGCAATATCATGCTGTCTTGATCAAGTGATTAAACACTGGAAAACAATGATTAGCCTGTTTGATACAACGATTCATATTTTCATAATATTTATATAAATATATATTCCTAATATGAAGATATATAAAAAGAATCGATTCAAAGAAATGTTAGCATTGTTTGATGGTCAAGCATTTTCTATCTCTATGGTAACGCATCCGTAATAACACTATCAAATCATATTTTCTTAATTAATTTTAAGCATAACCATAAAAAATTCAAATTTCTTATTCAGGCTTACTGTCTCAATCACATTTTCTCAACTTTTTTAAATCATTTTTTTGTCCATTTTATCTCTCCTAGTATGTTACACAATCCATTTTTTTTTTTTTT
>PQVD01000515.1:0-71141 GCA_003012265.1 Setaria equina | reverse complement strand
TTTAATTGCTCATAAATTATAATAATTTTAACAAAATTCGATATTAATTTTTAATCTACGATTAAGGAAATACTAAGATTGCATGAAGCAATAACTAACAGTACGATGATTTACATCGTAAGCAATCATAAATATAAATTTCATTAAATTTAAAAGAAAAAAAAAAAAGAATCTCTTTTGAAAAGACTAGGAAAAATATATGGAAAATTTGTAGTTTTATTTTTCTGATTTTTTTCATTTAATTTTTAAAAATTTTTCATATGCAATTTTATTGCCTAAAAACAAAAAAAGAAAAGAAAATTCGATACGAATTTCTAATCGATGATTGAGATTAAAATTCCAGAGCATTTCCTTTCTATGAAGCTTGATCATATTTACCTTCAGTAAGAAAACAAAAATGAATAAATGAATGTTATTAATTAAATACTTCATGAATGAGAAAACAGTTTTTGTAAAATCTTTCTATTAAATGTTATGGTTGCAGGAATTTATACACGAAACATGGATGTATAAATGAATAATCCATCTCCAGGAAAAAAGCATTCCATAAAATTTTCAATTTTCGATCAAAAATGTACAGCATTTGAAATTGGTTGATTGAATGAAGTGAATATTTCTTTCATTTTTATTTGCTTAAAGAATTTTACTCTTTAGAAGTAAAGGATATGACCCCTTTAAACTGGATCATATGATAAAATTTCAACGGATCATCTGATAAAGTCACATAATTCTTTAGGAAGAAATAAATATTTGGTCCTTTGAAATGTGAAATTTTACATGCAAATACCGAAGTTCCCAACTGAAGAATTGCATTTTGCGTTTCGATCAGAAACTAACAATAGTTAACTTTTTTTTCAATATATATTGTTGCAGAACGAATACATTTTATACGAAATTTTTATTCAAGGAAGCAAAAAAAAAATAACAGAAATACTGCTATTAAATGCAAGAAAAAAAAAGAAAAAATCAAATGAAAAACAAATTGATTAAAGTCGCACAAAAAAAAAGAAGAAAATTAAAAGGTATAAATGACATGTTGGCATAAGTTTTAACCACCTCTTCAATAATAGATTAAATTATCAAAACAATGCACTGAAAAATTTGAGAAGGTAACATAATAAAGCAAATTCTAGGCACATTTTTTTCTTTTTAAATAAAGGCTTCGAAATTTAAGGCAGCCTTACAAGTGAGAATATAAATTTATGTTATAGTAGTTATATAACGGCACTAGCATTTATAAATGGCACTATAACATATATATATATAATATATACAGCAAAAAATTGTGATAAAGGAAAAAATTCTCACCGCAATATTTGATGTGAAAATTTCAAATCAGCAAAAACAAAAATAAAAAAAGAGAAAAAATAAAGAAAAATGAAATCAAACAATAGTTCATAATTAAGCAAAAAATATTTCAAATTAAAAAGAAAAGACATGAAAATAAAAAGGATTCAATGAGGAATTAAGACATCAAATAATGAAAAACACAAATTAGACACTTGTAAATTCATCAAATTATAATAATGACACAAAAATTAGGCACCATCATTTTCGATCATTGAGAAAAAGACTTAACAAAGAGGACAAAAATCGAACATCGTTTCTATCGTAACTGAATCTTAAGTTTTGCCTGGCTCTGGGCAGCACCCAATGAATTACGAATCGTTATGATATAATCACCCGCTTCTGCTTCAGAAATTCGTTGTAGTTCCAAAATTGCCTTATTACCAGTTAATGATATCTGAACGAACAAATTGTTTAATATTTTTGTCAACCAATTCTTGATACTACGAATATTCTAAATATTCATTAAAGCAACTCGCATTGTTCTTTATTTTTATTTACGACGGATATTTATTTGTCTGATCATTTATGTAAAAGGTGCATGAATATTGCAGTATTAGTTTAAAATTCAAAACCTTTTAGTTTCAATGATTCATAAAATTTCTCGAAATATGATTAATGAGGTATTGTGCACTTCAACTTTCCTATCAATTATTCTTAGTAACAACCACTCAAAAAATATTCAGACAACACATCTTTCAAATGATTCATTTAAATTTACGAACTGCAGCGAAAATGAATATAATTTGTAAATGACCAAAATATTAGAAACTATGATTTTTTGATAATAACATACTGATAGAACAACGAGGCTAAAGCAAAGAATTAGCAAAAATGAAGAATTATGTAAATGAATTAAATTTAAAAGAAGAAAAACTAGCCTTATGGTTACGTCCATCATAAAGTGGTTTACCATTGAACTGCCATGCAACTGTTGGTTGTGGATTACCGGATATTTCGGCAACAAATTTTACCGATTGTCCTGGTAAAACAAAAATAAAATAAGCCCAAATTTAAAAATGAAAAAGAATGAAAGTTTTAACTTAACATTTTTTCCTTTAGAATCAATACGATCAGGATATCCACACGAAAATCTTAATAACATCCGACATAAAACTTTGAAAAAAATTATCATAATTTCCCATTCCGTATGAGTGAAATGCTTCAATAAGATTAGAAATTTGAAATAATTATTAAAAATATACATGAAATATCAAGTTTGTTATTATTGGCAAAAAATTTTGAAAAAGTTATCACAATTTATTACCTGGTCGTGCAGTTACATCTGATAGCTTCGTCACAAATTGTGGTGCATTAGAAGACGGTGCTACTTTTTTGGTTTGAATGCCATTAGCAGTAGTTTTAGTTGGTATTTGTCCAGCTGCAGAAGACGATGCCACAGTTGTCGTACGCGTTACAACACCACCTTTTGCTATAAATTTATAATATTAATTACCATACCAGTAATTTCTTCAAAAAAAAAGGAAAAAATCTGATAATACCAAATTTTCCTTTTTTTTTTTCAAAAAAGAGTAATAATAATAATTTAATAATAGTAAAAAAAGTTAATAACAGTTATCCTTCACAAATTATGTAAAAGTTTAAAACGACTATAAGTTATAAGCTTTATTATTCTTTTAATCATCAATATTATCAATTTGAAAACAGTACAATTTAACTATGAAATTAATACCAATGATAATCATATTAATTAATCAATACTGTTATTCGCTTAAAAAATTTTCCATGACATTGATTTTTGTCCTAAAAAATAAAGAACTTAAATAATGATAATGAAACCCACGCTGTAAAAGTAAATTAGCAACACTTGTCGCTTTACCAGCTGGATTCGTTGCTTCACATTTATATTCAGCTACATCATCTTGATAACACTGAACGATGCGTAATATCGCTTCACCTTTGCCTTGGCTCATTTCGAAATATTTAGTCTTCTTAATTGGCTCATTATTGCGATACCACCGAATCATTGGTTCTTAAATGTTATCGACAGAGAATAAATGATAATTAATGATAAAATGTGGATGAATTACATTCATGCAATTCTGAAATTAGTGAAAAATTAATGCGAGAAAGAAGTCGAAAGTAATTACAAAATAAGTACCAGGTGAACCAGTATATTTTGCGTGAAATTCAGCTGGTGCTCCTTCCGTAACTACAATAGGTTCTATTTGGATCTGAAATCTAGGTGCTTCTAGTCGTGGTCCAACTTCAGCATCTTTACCAGTTTTTGCCAGTATAACATTGAGACGAGCTTTACATCTGGAAAGAAATATTTCTGTATATTCATGAAAATTTAGAAATTAAAATCAAAGTATGGTTTATCCTTGCTAAAGTTTAGTTTAACAAGCGGGTAAAAATACATGAATGTTAGTCATAAAAATGGAAAAAAAAAAACGAAAAATTTGGCGAGGATCTTGGAAAGGTAAACGATTGAAAATACGTGTCGTGATTTCTTGCACAACCATAGCCTCGAAGTTATACAATTAGAAAAAGACGAACAGATCGGTCGCGAACTTTTGTATTCCACGAGTATTGGACGTAAGAGACGTTAATGTTAATTCGGTAGGGAAATTTGACGGAATATAAATTGACAATACCGTTTTCAATATAGTTCAGCTGCACACTCAAGCCTATAATTCAATTCCATTTTTTGGAACAAACAAATTTCCGTAAAAAATAGTTAATGGACTATGTATCTTTTTAGAAAAACCCATCTTAAATTAGTTAAAAAAGGAGCTATGAAAAATAAAAACAATTTTAATTATAAATGAATTTACAAATTATTTTTAAAACACATGAAAATGAGTAAAGAAATAAGGAAGTACATAAATTACAGAGTAATTAATAAAAATTTCCCAAAGTCTAGTATTACCTAACGTTCGAGTCATTTCAGCTTGAGAGATAAAGAAATTAATCATTGAATGTACGAAATGACTAAACACTGATAACTGTAACGGAACAAGTATCGTTGCAAATTTCCCCATTTGTGATGTCCTCAAATACTTTAGTCCAATGGCCTTCAGCCAAGTGGGTCAGTGAAATTTCTGCCAACATCAACTTCTGTCTGTAAAACATTTGTTATAAGAAATTAAAAATTGAGAAAAAAAACATCAAAAATTGCCAAGTTATGTGGCGCGGAACAGTGCGAGATAAGTTTAATTAAAGCAAGCCAGAAAGGCCGACTAAAATTTGCCTTAAAAAAGTGATTCAAGTTAGAAAAGAATCAGTCTAAGCAGAAAATGAGAAAAGAAGAAACGATAGTTTCTTTTGAACATTTATTGTACCTACAGTTTACCAAGACTGCAGTTACCAAGGCTTGGAATGATATGCCATAGTTCTTAAAAGAGAACAAAAAACAGTTCACCTCAAGCAGTTTCCTTCTTCGAATCACTACTAACAGATAGCGCTGTTATGAGAATAATTTCATCCATGCATCCTGTTCCGAGGCAATACGAGAAAGGACTTAAAATTCATCCTGTAATCTTAGGAATGGAATCATTCCATTCCATGTAAAATATAAGAATAAAAAAAAAGGAAAGCAAGGCGATTTGAGTTTCACAGCAGTAATTTAAAATTTTTAGATGAAACTATTTTCAAATGAAAGAAATAGAAGGCAGTTGCAAAAAAGTATCCCGCTGAGAATCATACATCGTAAATGGCTCAGTTCCTGCAGTTAAAATTCATCAATCTTGAAGTTATGAGAAGATGGAAACAAAAACTAGCTCTGAATATTCCTGTAGCAATTGAAACAAATTAATCCGGAAATGAGTAGATGCGAAATATGGCCAAAGATAATTTCAAATTGCTTGAATAGGGTTTAATAAATAAAAATGAACTGAATTGAAACTGAAGTAAAAATTAACAGTTTAATATATGGAAGTACAAGGAGAAACAATCAAATTTCTAATCCTTGACAGAAAGAGGGGGAGAGAGAAAAAGTGAAAGAAAAGTGATGGAATAATAGAGAAAATTAGCATCCAATGTTTCTACTTTGAAAGAAAGCTTTAAAATAAAGAAGTTCATGAATACTGCGAATCACTTTTGTGCTGAAAATTATTTTTTAGTCCGAATCTCAAATGCTTTCATAATTAAAACAAATACTCATATCGTCCTGTTTATCAAAAAAAAAACAATCAGTAAAATTTTATCTCTGCGCGAGGACAATTTGTATTTTCAGTTAGTTTTGTAAGATATTACGTTGGCACTAAAGATTGTTCACAAGTACCTCAGTACAAAATCGTATTGAAACATTCTCGCTTGATACAGTTGCAAAAAGTGGCATATGGAAGTAATAGTTGATAAAATGTATGCTGATAGATAAGTTGTAAGTTGAATTGTGTGACACGCAGGTCATAAAATTAATTAAATGTTATTAATGAACAGTCTTCAACTATCGAAATCTGAATTTTAAGCGGTGAAGAATTTTGCTGTAAACTTTAGAACAACTAATCGATGCTGCACAGCAAACAGGATAAACTTCTGTGTATTATCAACACTGTTAGTCATTAGAACTATCTGATTAAAAGTAATGGAATGATTACCAATTAATCTTTCAGTTATAGAACTAATTTTTGATAATGAATGAGTGGATTTGCATGCGCATGATAGTATTAATAATAATAATAATAATGATTAATAATAATAATAGTGATAATAAATAATAATAGATGGGTAAACAATACTGATCAATAAATATTAATAAATAACACATTTAAAGGCTTAAAAATAGGCCAAAGAAAGTCACAATCATGAAAATAAGGAAAGTGCAACGAATTTTTCAGGGATTAACGCATTTTTGTAGTTTCATGTATATATTCCGATAATCTGAAGATGTGAATCTATCATAAAGTATTATTCAACTTTTTTTTTCTTCAAAGAAAGAGTAACTAACGAGAAGAAGAATAATGATTGCAGACTTCACCATCACTTACTTCTCCTTTACGATTTATTGCTAAAATAAATATGGTTGAAATGGATGAGTACAGATCATTCATCCAAAACACATTGTTAACCTTTTCAGTTAACCCAAAATGAGCAGTTTAGGCTATTTTGACATTTCAATCAAGCATCGAACACATCTTCGCTTTATCGTTGACAAAAAAGAAAAAAAAAATATGGATTGAGCAGCTAATTGAATGTGAATTATCTGTGTCAGAGCTGTAAAGCTTTTTGTCCAATGTGATTTACTTGGTTACACCGTTATCGGCGCACTAACTTTTCATTGAATTTCTAGATTTCTAGACTCTGAGCTACCATTCTTTCGTTGTTTTTGTATCAAATCAGAGATTATATAGAGTGAAAATGATGAATGATTCACAGGTTAGGATAAGAATATTATGCGCAATAAATAATAAGCAAGGAAAATAGACAAACTTAGCAATTTAATTAAAATTTAATTTTTTCCCTGTCTTATCATAGCTGTATTATGAAAACTTTTGTATTAAAAATAGAAAAATGCGAGCTTCAAAGCATTCTAGGCACCATTTTTTTTTTTGAAAGAGAAGGTTATTTCTGAATGACGTTTTTTGCCTAGTACTCTTACATGATAAGAGTTTATTCACAGGGATCAGTTATGAGCAAATCAGATAAGTTAGTAACCCTAATTTAAAAAAAAAAGGAAAGAAAATGAGCAAAATTTCAGTTATCGCAATGAGGAAAGATGTTATCAGAAAATGTTTGGAAATCTTTTATATACAAAAATTCTTTTGTAAGAATTTTATTTTAGTTTTCCTTTTCAAATACATCATTTACTTCTAGGTTAGACAATCTTTTCTCTTTCGCAAAAAATAGTTATTATTTGTCATCTTTTCATTCTGTGATAAGACTCATGGCGTTGTAACTTTTATTTTGGTCGTGTCGTACAAAAAAGAAAAAAAAAATTGATGAGGAGCCTTTTAGGAGCAAAATATATGGCTAAAGATCATGTTGGAGAAAAATATTTGAAGCAATTTTCTTCAATTTTTAATCCTTTTTATTTAATTACATCTTGTTCTTCAAACTCATGTCGAGTCTCTTTTGTTTGTAACAACAACTTTCAACGTCGAGATTTCCCATCAATTTTCAGTTTTTTTAGCAAAATCTCTGCTTGCAAAATTTATTTATTGAGTATTTAAGTGAGGAATTTACTGAAGTGATTATAAAATTCTGACCCAAACGTTGATGTATTTCCAAATGATTGGAGTATCATAAGCAAATATTTCCTTCCCCCTAATACTATCGTAAACTGTGAACTGAATTTTGATTTTGTCTTCAGAGCTAGCACCAGAAAGAAATGGATATAAAGCTGACGAATAGGTTCCATAGTTGTTCGAATTTGTAATGACGTGAAAGAAAAAATTAAATAAAAAATTGTAGTGAAACTGAACATGAAGAAAATGAAATTCATTATGAACTCAGGAAAATGGTTTATAAAGTCACAAAAAGAATGGAAACTGAATCATGAATGTGAAAAGTAAACAGTGTGATTTAAACATGAAAAATGTAAATGTGAACAGCTGCCAATTCACTCTTAAAAAAAAAAACTTTAAACATATACTTCATATTATGGAGTACTTTATTGTCACAGCTGCCCGCTAAATCTAATCCCAAACTGCTAGTGCTTTTTCTTAATCCTTTTAATCACAATCAAATTGCAGGTAGACGTACACTCCCCATATCTGTTCTCTTGAAGATAACACTGATTTCGTAACATTATTTGGCAAACATACCCCTAATTTCATCGCCCCTCCATCGATACCTCGCCAATATTCGTTACAACGAATCACATTGAAATAATAGCACAGCCTCAACCTAGACTCATTATTAGTACGGAATACTTGACAAATATCCGGACAACAAAAAGAGATTGTCTGTACATCTTATCATCTTACAGCAGTATTAAACTGAGCCACGTTGAATTAAAACATTAAGAGTGATATGCTGCCTTCTAATTGTTTGATAAACAGCTCATCATCAGCATTATGAGCGAAACAATACAAAATCGATCTTTTATCACTGATGAAATGATCGGAATAGCAAAATAAAACACAAATACAAATGCTATCTTTCAGACAATTAAATAAGACAACCAAAAATAATCTGTGGAGCAAATAACGTCACAGTTTGGGAATGTAATGATATGAAAAAACATTCCTTTGAATCTTGTGAAATGAATATTCTAAAATTCACATAATGAGAGTTTTTTTTTAATATGCGTGATTTAGTAAAACGGATGGTAAACGATCAAATATATGATGAATCAGATTGAAAGGAGAATTCTGCAGCAGATAGACATTATGCTAACAAAACCAAATATTTTTTTTTATCGAGAATAGTGGGAAGACATAATGTGATGTGTGCAAAACCTTATAAGGCTAGCAACATGGTGCCATTCACATAGCTTAGAGTAATTTCAATCAAAATCTTGTCCTGAAATAAAAATAACACAGAGAATACCTCTAAAGGAATTATACAAATGACGACAATAATATCACGCCACCACGAAATATCAATTGCGCTTTATAAAGCTGAACAATTGCAGCATGAATTCAAAAAAAAAAAAAAAGAAATATCGTTAAAGCAAAACAACACACAAAATGTAACACAATAAAGCCAAAATTAAGCAGGAAAAATTCTAAAACTTTGAATGAGAATTTACAATAAAAATCCTGATTTAATTTTATAACATACCAGGCAATTATTTGCAGACTCGGCAGCAAAAATTCTTAGCTGTATAAACTCGAGATTTCAGATAGTTTCTAGAGATATGATAGGAAATCTCTGCAAATTCAAGAGCAGAAATGAGTGGAAGCTATAAAATATGAAATAATTTTCAGGTTAAGAAAAATATATGACAAGAAATACACAATTCTATCTTATAAATTTAAAAGAAAGGGAAAAAAAATGAATTATGCGACAAGCGAATCTTCAAATGGATGAAATTATAAAATTTATAACATCATGAACCATAGTGAATATCTGCATATTTTATATTGTGAAAATTATGATATAAAATATGCGGCGAATGAAAAATAGTCATTTACAATAACTCTAACTCTATGGAAAAAAATTCCCCTTCATTAAAAATAATTTTGGCTACATAATAGCTCGAAGTTATGGACAAGATAAACAGTTCGCTCTCCACTATAGTTATACAAATGTTAACATTAACAAAAAAGAGAAACACCAGTTCAGTGTAGTTCGGTGACAACCAATTCACAGCGTGTTGAAACCATTCTCAGAAGTGGCATGATTTATTTGACTACTACCGTTAGTAGCAACACTAACACTTCGTAGTTTATCAGTACGAATGCTAGCAGGTGATATTGAAACACTGGAGTTCAGACTGCGCCACGATGGAATATGAACAATGCCACTATCTTGACAGTTTTCCAATTCTTCTATTTTTGCAGTATCCTAAAAATTCACTGGTGACTACCACAAACGCACGTAAGAATTAATCTTGATCAACGAAATTGAAATCTAAAACACTTTAGTATGAAGCATATTTTCAACTATAATCTAGTTCTTTAAATTTTTGAACATTGCCTTCTTGAAACGATGCGCGAGCTTCGCCAGTTTCAACCGCTCCAGATGAGGTGATCGTACGTGTGTTTTGGATTTCTTCAGTGATCTCACTGTTCTATTCTCCATAGTAGTGACTCTTCTACTTTCCATTAAATTCGGATCATCCAAATTGTAACCCAGTTTGACAAGAAGCTTTTTCAACTTCACAATTAAATTCTGAAAATTATTTCAGAGAATTCGGCAAAGAAATTGAGAGAGTACAGCTTATTTTACAGTTTAATATACATATATATGGTTTCCTTTACTTGTCGACCATTAAAACCGTTATATTTCAGTCAAATAAATAGAATACTTCACAGGAATTCTGAATCACGAATAGACACAAATTCTCAGTTTCATACTGCTTAAAACAAAAATCTTAAATTCTTACCTGCCGCAATCTATTAGTTTCTCGTAGTCCCTCACAACGAACCTTCATACCTCGAAGAAGTGTTTCCATTTCTTCAAGGAAACCTTCTCGTTTGTCGTACTTCCTTTTCAAATAGTCACTGCGTCTTTCCAGCTCATCTATTTTGCTTTCGGCACGCTGCAATTCGGACGCCCTCGTTGTGCCTAAAAATTAAGCTGAAATTTAATTAACGAGACGAGCTCTTAGATAAATACCGCCAAATTCAAGAGAAAATTTTCCTCACATTCGTTAGTACTTTCGACAAGGCGACATTCCAATTTAACAACATCTAGTTCCCGTTCACTTAATAGCTGTTTCACTTTCTCTTTTTCTTTACAGATTTTACGCAAACGTTCATTCATTTCGTCTTCAAACTTCTTGGCTTCGTGCAATTCGTCCTTGATGCACTGCAAATAAAAGATGAATAATACAAATGACAAAGTTCCAATTAAAGCGACTGCTCACAGTATGTGATTCGACGAACATCACTTCTAGAAATATCGATCGCTGTGTGAAGTGCATAATCATGGCGTTCTTAGGCAATATTTGATACTCTTAGCAAGAAACTTATTATATATTAGGAAGGTCTGCAAAAATACACAGCAAAAAGCGCCTTATTATTAAAACTGATTGAAAATTAACTTTAATGGTGCTAGCCGCTTGAGAACCCAATTCTGTTTTACGTTTCAACATCATTTTCGCTTCGCTTAACGCAACACTGAGACCATCTTTCTGCTTAGTCAAATTATCAATTTCTTCATAAGCATGCATCAGTTTACCGTTCAATTCAGTACAGTTCCGGTTTTCGGATCTATAACAACCTATTAACATCTTGTGTTTGTAAAAGGGTTCATATTCTGATAACAATTTACAGTTTAATAATACCACAAATTCTCAAATTTTCAAATTAGCGATATTTGTCTGTAATCTCCAATCATTTCTTAATTTGATGAGAAGTGAACGAAACATTAAATACAGCTTTTTAAAGCACGGGAAACAATTCTGATACTGCATCTAAAACACAATTTCAACACTTTCCGGTAAGTTTGCTCTCCACATTTATATGTAACTTCCAGAGTTAAATTTCTGTAAATACCTGAACTGAAGTTTTAGACTGTCAATATTTGCTTCATACATGGAGCATTTATTTAGGGCAGAGTGAAGTTCGTCTCGAGCATCATGGAGGTCAGCAGTTATCTGAAATCTTTTCGATTTAACAGTCATAGTACAATTTACACTGAGAAGAGGCAAAGATAAACTTTTATTAAACAAGAGGCAGACTTCATATGAAGCTAATCTATCTTGAGAAAATCCATTTAAAGTTAAACTGCATAAAAATATTAATACTGAAATTATGCAATATGTAAAAACAGACTTCCGTGCACAATTCCTCCAGCTTTTCACATTTAATTCTATTGTCATCTGAGGCAGACAACGTTTTTCGCAACGCCAAATCCAAATTCGCAAAAAAATCATTCACCTAGAACGAATTACTCTTGAAGTAAAAGGAAGGGTCATTCAATCCGTTTTTCACTGTTTAATTAAAAACAGTCGTTTTGACCGATCATAACATTAAAAGAAATCTTCCGCAGGACCCGACCTGGATACCTCACAGTAGTGGGGGAGCGGCGACGGCAAAGCGGTATCGAGGCATCACATATGTTCCGGAACCTTTGAGCATACGAGATGAAACTGCCGCTTAGGAGAGTAAAGATGAGACAGTTCACATCACAGGCGGCTCAACAGATGTTTGAATTAATGGAAAGCTTTTATGACTCACAACATGAGATTTTTTCGATGCATCGCCGTTTTAGGCGTGCGGCCACGCTACATCTGAAAGACGCCTGTAATGAATTATCGGATTATGTAGGCGATATCTTAATTACAGAAATATGGTTCCTTAAAATAACATAACGTACCGCTCCACTGATTTGTTCGACTGATTTATTTCCTCCTTGTATATCGGTTAAAAGATGCTCTAACAACTGCTGGATGTTGGGACTAAGCTTACCACGAATCTGCAATAATTGGCATTTTGATCCATATCGGTATGACGAATTATTCGATATCTTCTTTAAAATTATCAGAACAATGACGAAAAACCAAAAAGATTTAATAACCTCAGCATGACGAACAGAGTCAAGCATTAAAAGTAATGGATCTTTTGTTTCATTTATTCCTTCTTGATGCAATGTTGTTGTTAGATTTTCTGATGATGAATCAATACTTGATTCGGCTTCGCAAACTTCAAGACGCGGATGAGATCTACCCATTAATTCCGAATGCGACGAATGCACAGAACAATTTGTTGACTTATTCACCACCACCTAACAAGCATCATGCGACCATTAATATAGAAATTGTTGAGTTCGTTTCACTGACTTCACAAAGAAGAAAACCCAAATTTTTAAAATTTCAACTAGTCTCCTTTATCCATTTTCCCACAAAACAATATTGAACAAATCGGTAAAACTATACAAACCTTGGTGATAGTAGTATACTGCTTTGCAGGTGGATCTGACATCATCCGATGCACTAGTGTATTTAGGTCTTGATACTTCTAAAACAATGACAATGAAAAACTGAAAAAAAAATATGGTAAGGGTAAGTGTAACATCAAAAGTATTTAGTTACTTTTTAAAGTGAAATACAGTACAGGGTGAAAGAAATTTAAAAATGAAAAAAAAAAATGAAATAAAAAAATCCTTTCTTCTTTTAGTTCATATAGTTCTGAACGAATAGATGCAGGAAGCGCGTCCCATACAGTGAAATTTGCATGATTATTGGGATCAGTGGAACAAGAGAAAATACCACTCTGTCCTATAAGCAAAGAAAGAAACTGCATATATTTAGAAATAGTTTTTAACATTTTCTTTACGGTGAAAGATCCAAGATTTTAATATATAATCATCAGGCAGACATGCAAGAGAAACAAAAAATTACATACCGGGATACGATTCAAACAAAGCGATCCGTGCATGCAAACGTTCCAGACGTTCATCCTTCTCTCCGATTACTTGCTTTAGCTGTGCAGTTTCTAACTGGTACTGAACTTCGGCTTGATTCTACAAATTCCACCTTTTCTCAAATAAGGCAATGAAACACCACTGTTGATTTGATCAATTATCATTTTACATACGTGAACCACTAACTATGCATCTCCTCATTCAATCTGGCACTGACTTGTCAGATTGTATGAGGAAATGCATAAAAATTAGTGACATAAAAACAGAAATTAAATAATAATTAGTGATAAATGACCAAAACAATTTATAATCAATAGCAAAAATTGATAATGAGCAATAATTAATAGCAATTAGTGATACACAATAGTTAAAAAAATAATAAGCGTCTACAAATTAATAATGAACAGCAAATAACAAGATTTAGTAACAATAATAAAGAACAACAGTAAGCAATAATAAATATAAATTATGATTTTCAGAAAAATTACGAACCCGGAAAGTGCTGTATTCTGCATTGATTTTATTCACTACTGTCTTCAAATGTACATTTTTACGCTTCAGGTCTACCTTTTCTTCCATCAATTCCTCCTACATATATATATATTGGACACGCGTTAGCAATAGATAATGTGAAAAATATTAGTGTCTAATGGTAGATGGGTAAGCAACACTGCCTCATTAACTTGAAAAGTTTCATATTGTGTACAGAATCTGATCAGTCATGCAGTCAATAAGTAACGATAACAACTTGTCTATAAATTTATCTTCATCTTTTCCATTTTTCCTTTCTATCATCTCTTATTCCTAGATCTTTTCTATGAAAAATATTTTACATACTCAAATCTTTTATTTAAGCCAAAACTAAACACTGAAATTAAAAGATACCTCACTGACAATGAAAATAGGGATGTGTCTTCTAAAACATATGAAATTTCTACAAAATACCCAGAAATTGAGCAGAAAAAATCAAAAGGAGAGAAATAAACCATATGGAATTCATGAAAATGAATTCCTAAGCAAGAATCTAGTTTTAAACAGAAATCCCTTCATACCCATATAATCTTTACACTACCATTCGAAAAATTGCGTTACAGCTCATTCCTAGTCCAATAAAAAGTAACAGTAAGTATTTATTCCAAACTTAATCTGCTATGGAACCATTAATTTTATTATAAAAAAGCTTACTATTCGTTTCCGATTTTTCTCTACAATATCGCGAATATTATTAAGCTCTACTTCACGCCTCTCTAGCAACGATACCAAATCACTGCTTCTTTGTTTTTCAAATGCAACTTGATCCTTTAAAAAAATAAAATAAGTTATTAATAATTCAATAGAATCTTGGAACTACTGTCTTTCTAGCAATTAGGCTATTCAGAAATTAAAATATAAAGGAGTAAAGCTAGTAAAATGGAGTATTTTTCAAGATTTTGTCTGCCAAGAACTAGCTGTGATGCATCATATTACATCAAACAGCAAAAGCTAACCTCCAAAGCACGACTTTTAGCAACTGTTTCTTTTAGATATTCGCAGTCGGCCAGTAACTTCTCCTTATTCAAAATCCAGTCTTCTTCAATTTCTTTTTTCGATTTTGTTTTTTCCTGTATTTAATGTCTACACGTAAGTTTTCACAAGGTGAAATGCATTAATTTTGAACGAGTATGTATTTTCATTCTATCGTCGTAAAGAGTAAAAGAGAAAATATTTAAAAAGAAACTAACACTTAATTGTGCTCTCAAATAAATCGCTTCGTCGCGAAATCTTTTCAAATCGTTGTTACTTTCAGTAATTTGGCTGTTCAGTTCATCGATCTGGAAATAATGCAGTTCATATAGAAACTGAAATACGAAGACATAACTGAGCATTAATGAAAGATCACCTGAACACATTTTATTAAGGAAACAGAAATATTTCAACATTACAGAATTTTTACTACTTAGTCAACATTATATGTCAAAATGAATAGCATTTCTTTAAATAACTCGATAAAGAAATTTCATTATGCATCCCTAAAAACCATACCCCTTTAATACAGTAGTTTTTTTAAAATCATTTCTGCCTGTAAAATGCTATAATCTTGAAGGAAATAATCATATTAGAAAGAGCAATGATTTCCAATGAAAATACATTATACCATTTCACTTCCAAATGAATGAACAAATATATTCCTGAAACTTACCCGTGAATCCTTCTTTGTTAATTCATCCAGGCATTGTGTTAGTCGTAAATCCATATCTCGATATTTCTTCAGTTCTTCAGCAAGCTGTGCATTCTGTAGAGTAAGCTTCTTGTTTTTTTCCTGCCATGCAGCCACATCTTTTAAACCTTTGTTGTCGGCCTCAAGCAGTGCCTGTTTTTCGGTTGATAGTGCCTTAAGCAAAAGTAATGTTCAAAAACGACTATTTATATTTATTTCTAGAATTGCCTTACATAATATTATTTCTGATTTAATTAGGGAAGACGACTATCGGTTGAACTCAAACTTCCGCGACTTCACAATTAGATACTTTACTATAAAATTAATTTTTTGTCACCAAAATTACCCTCCCAAACTCAGAACATCCCCCCACAGTTGGCAACGATTACAAGATGTGCTGTGGGCAACCATCCTATAAACAGGATTAATAATCTCAATTATCGAGCAATCTCTCTTCATACCTTTTTAATGAATATAATATATTTAAAAAACCCGATGTTAAACAAAATTTAATCTTCTAGAAGATGTCTTACGTAATTGGCAAGTGCCAATTGCTCGATTCGTTTCTCGAGCCCAGATTTTTCCCTGTGTAAATGTTCTCGCTCCTCTTCCCAAGTTTTCATCTCCATTTCCAATTTTCGCTCCAGTTCTGCGAAGTTTAAATTTTGTTCTTGCAAATGCTCAAATCTTTGCTCAGTTACTAATAACTGATTCCGCAATTCGACAGCTTTTCCAGCACTTTCTTCATATAAACTCTTGAATTTACTGCATTTCTCATCGCAATCATTTTTCTCCTTACTTATATGGGCAATTTCGGCTTTTGCACTTCTTAATTCTGTTTCCAAATCAGTTTTTACTCTTAACATTCTTTCTCTGTCTTTTTCCATGACGTCACACTTTTCCCTCCAAATTTCAGCATTTTTCTCTCCTTCCTGAAGAAAAGAAAAATAAAAACGACAGAAAGCATCTTTTTAAACAGATAATTCCTTCATACCAAATTACTTCACAAATTTTTTTTTCTTTTTTTGCTTATAACTAAGATATAGTGGTCCTTTGCAGTGAAAAAAAATTTAAATATACATTGATGGGAGCCAATGGGAGATACGTTTAACTGCAACTTTTGATTAATTAATTATAAATAACCTTAGGGAACATTATATTTTACCTTTTCTATAGCTAATCCCAATTTAAGCTCCAAAATTTCTGCCTGCATTGCAGCATTCTCATCTTGCAACTTCTTCAGTGTTTCTGCATTCGGCATCTGTAAAATTTGGGCACCTGACTGCACATGAAAAAGAATTCATTCTGATCAAAATGCAATGAATTCTGCTCTTAATCAAAAGTCATAATGAATAAATTAAAGCATCAATTTCACTAATGCAAGCATCTAAGACACTACTCCAATGAAAAGAGTCATTAATCATCGTCTCCAAAGTATCAAAGAAAACAACTAGCCTTATCTGTTTCGATATCAATCGAAATATTCTCAAAAAGTGCTAATTTTTGTTCAGCTACATGTAATTGATGTTGGCATTCCACCAACATCGCATCTTTTTTCTTCAGAATTTTCTGCAATTTATGAAGCGGATTAAATATAATATTCAGTTTTCATATAAAATATAACCAGTACTACATTAATTCCGTAGGTTTGTTCTTTTGTCCTTATTCCTGTGCAGTGAATTCTAATATACGCTATGAAAATAGTACAATTTATTGTATCTCGAAATCTATACGCATTTTGAAATGATAGGAATAAGTCCACAGGCTACAATACCATCATGAAGTGGATACCCATTGAGTTAATGTGTGGTAGCTAACCTTCAGCTTTTCCGTTTCTTCGGTTAATGATGATGCATACACTTCTACGACTGCAACCTAAAAAAACAGACTCTAAAATTCACCATCAGTAAAAAAAGGTTTCATTCTAAAAAAAAACAGCCAAGAAAATTTAATTTTTAATTCTTTTTTAATTTTTACCGAAAATGTAAGGAACACTATAAATTTAACTGGACTGAATTATTCAAACGGCTGAAACAAAGTGAAAAATGGTCTTATTCTTACCTTATCCTCAAAATGATGATTTTCATTTGTAAGTTTTTCTACTAACTGTGATAATCGTTTATTCCCAATCTCTAACTGAATACATTCCGAATGTTTGTCGCGAAGCAAAACAGCTAAATCTGAAAATTTTTTTTAACATCGAATTGAATATATTGGGCCAAATCATTAAATGTATGTTACGCTTTGAAAAACATAAATGAAAACCTAATTTCGTGTATTCCTTATTGCTGACAATTTCATCACCCGCTTCATCGCCAGCATCTATATCATTCATATAATGCGGTGGTGAAAGTTGTCTTATTGGCGATATCTCCGGAATGTGCTGAGAAATACGGTGTGATTGTGGTCTAATTGGTGTCGAACTACTCGGGAGAACCAATGATGATGGTGGATATGAAGCTACCAGATGACCTATTCTATTTGCATCATCACTTTCCTACAACACAGAATAAGGCGAATTATATATGTGCTTACAAAACCTTAAAAATATCACTTGAGAAGGGTGAAACATTACTAAAAAGTTGATTGTACTGTGGAAGCGGAAATTTCTCTAGTATTATACAGTCCAAAGCAGCTCGCTACGACCAGATACTCTTTCCCAGGAGCCGTAAGTGCCTTGTCATAAAAATTCCTTAACCTGACTAGTTTAATAGGATTTATACGAAAGAAGAAAAAGTACATGATCATTAGGAACAACAACTAAAAAAGGTTTGGAGAAAAAAAGAAATGTAATAACATTTAGGAACTACGCAATCATTTCGAAAAAAAAGAAGAATGATCCGACCTGCTCAGGATCATGATGCAGTTCCTCGACATACTGCATATCTCGTGGGGTATTTATTTCCGATCCGATGCCATCATCCCGATCTTCCATCTGTAATTTTCTGTAATAATTTACTAATAAATACACCTAGGAGAAAAATACCACATTTCAAACTTTAAAAACTAATTACCAGTGACTGATAGAGGGAATAAAGTACCCTAGTAATGAGTAGTCAGGTAAATAATTGAAATAAATAATTCCTTCGCTGTTTAAATTACGGAATGATAAATAATCGGAAAGGGGTGAGCAATACTACCACACGGTCACCGCATTTATACCAAGCCCTTATACAAATAAGATCTAAACTTCCCAAATGATATTCAAAAAAAAGCAGGCTGCAATGAAATTTCGCCTTCCCACCGCTGAATTACCTTCCGGGTTCAACAGTTATTGCCAAACTAGCTCAATCGTCCGCTGACTAGTTCCTCTTTTTAGTTTATACACATAAGTAAAACGATGAAGGAAATAACAAGACTTGTTATAAACGGTACAATTGATAGGCCTATTATGACTTGGCCAACCATTCATTCCAAATCTTACAATCTAAGTTACCACAGCTGATAATCGATAGTCCCTGAAGGGATTCAAAGTGAACTAACCAACGTATCGGAAAACTTTCTTATTAAAAAATAATAATTCAACAATAAGAGACACAAGTCAAAACAGAGAGGGCAATGCTATCATTGACTGGTACTATTTACTTGTTATGCTAACAGGTTCTATTTTTGTGCAATATTGTGAAATAAGTCTTGAAACATTGGAAAAATGACAAAGATTGAAAAAAGGATATCCATAAGGCCATTTGGGCAAATAAAGCCTCCGGTTTAATAATAAAACTGCGAGGTAGTCCAAGAAAACTCAAATATAGTAGGATAGGTTGAAAGTACAGGAAATCTGAATGTTCAGGATCGACATTTCCAATTACTACTGTCTTTAAGACACCATAATTGTCACTTGCTAATCCGGGAGCTCCCCGATACTCCTTCCTTCTCTGCCAGCTTTTTAATGCAGTCGTTACTAAAGCTGATCCTTATTTTCAACACTAATATTACTGTTATTTCATGGAGATTTCGGCTATTCCCTTTTCTTAGAAGGCTGTATGAACCAAAACATCTGTTTTTCTTCGGGATTTAGTAGATACAAACCCAGTAATATCTAAGACTGTTACAAGTCCTACTGCATTTTTATGTGCTAAATGAAGCAGAAGTCCGTATCCTCGTCGTAACAGCCGAAAACAAAAATCACCTGTTGCTTCGTCCATTAATTACAAATCACATTGAAATATTCTTTTATCTTTATAAATACCAACAAAGGAAGACAATTTCATCAGCACAAGTTAAATTAATCTTTGTCGAATTTCTTGTAATGAAGTATTCTTTGACAGGCCATACCTCCACGGTATATGCTATGTATACGATTAATTGGTGACAAACTGGGCACTATCGCTGACGACAGTCTTTCAAAAATGTCCAGTTTTTCGCCAACTGCATCGCTATTGTATTCCTGGCTAAATTAGTCTCTTGAGGCAAAGTGTATGAGTTGAATCGATGGCATAATAATTTTGCTAATTACTTTAATGATTTTCACGAGTAAACAAGATCAATCTCCATAGGTTTGATGGCTAAAATTGTGATTTGATTGACAAACATGAATCTTCGATAATGCTTCTCGACAATCATTGCAATACACATTCGTTTCACTTGGTAGTATGCTTGCTGTCGATGAGTCAATGATAAAATCTTGATTATTTCGTCCAAATTGTCCAAATTCTGCATATTTACATAGTTTCTATTAATTGCTTGGCTATTAATCATTTAGTTTAAGTGAATTCGCATCATTCTGTAGCTATCTTTAATATTACATTTAGAAGTTGAAATGCAAGCACGCGTCCGATATCATCGTCAAATTGAGTCATTCGCAATTGGAAATGCTTCGCACATTTTAACATTTGAGGTATCAATTCCGGATTCACTATTTCAGGAGATTCGAACACACCAAAAATCATATATGACAAAGTCTTTAAAAAGGTTCATTAATTACTTAACAATTGTCAGTGACCCAGTTAGCTAGACAAATAAAACCAAATATTTTTCAGATGGCATCAACTATGTAAAGTTTTGTTTAGTTTGCAACCATGGCACAAACAAAAAAACCGTAATACGGATAATTATATTGGATTAGTTATCTTTAATTAGTCCCGTTGCCACTGGTGTTTTTCCTACAGTCATTACCAAGAATTTTTCATCCAACTAATTTATCCACCTTTTTTTATGTTCCATTGAAATAAATTTTTCAGACCTTTTATATTTTTGTGAAACTGTTCAGTGTTTGATAAAAGACAGTCATGAAATAACAAACTTGTAGAACAGCTTCACGATTATAATTAAGAGTAATTTGATTCAGTGCAATATTATCGGAGCTCAATAAATCACGAAAGTATGGTGATGATATGTACAATAAACTTTTATATGACTGAACATCACCATCCAATGTCTTGAATATAAAATCTCTGCAAATTAAAATACAATACCAGCTTTAAAGCATTTTTTTTTTCTTTGAATAACTATAAAAAAAGTTCAACGCCTAGGATTCGTCTCATAAATGAGAAATTTTTCAACCTCTAGTTTTAATCTGACCATAAATCTTTTTGTGCTCAGAAAAATTCTTTGGAAAAAGCCGGAAAACTTTGAATGTTTAAAATTATTTGCTAAATTTAAAAAGTGAAGAATGCCTAGTTGCTGAGTGCCTACATTCATTTTTAATGAAGTGCTCTGCGATACTGGAATATATCGTGATTCTTGTTGTTCCACGGTTTACTTTTAAAAAAAAGTAAGGCTTATTCCTCTCAACTCTATTAAGTTTAAACAGTAAGTTTACAAATACTTTTGCATATCTCACTGATAATCTGACTGAAGTCAGCTAACTTTCAATCATTTACTTAGCACTTTATAAACTCAACATTAATGCTCGGTTATCTTGCTCATCAATAACATTGAAATGAATCTACCAAAAATTTGCTTAAATTCTCAATATTATTATTTCCATCTTCTGGTCCTCAACTACCCACAGGTATAAAACAATCTTTTCTTCTTTTTTTTGGATTTTATTAAAATAAAATTAATCATTTAACAAGTTATTCTTATTCAATTTTCTATGCAAAACCTAGAAAAAACTTCTAGCCAATGAGAATTTCTTTTTTATGAGATAAATTGACAAATATTTCACACAATATTTTTTTCTTTTTACCTATTGCGTCTAGGGCAATTTTATTAAATTTCCAAAAAACACTTTTAGTTATTTATAACCAGATTTCAGTTCTGCTTATTTATTTATTACTAACTTTACTACTTGCTTCCGGATGGGATGTTACATATTTGATTTGTTTGTTTATGTCTGCTTTTCTAAATCAATTTTTATGTTGAACTATTAAGAATTTCACTTAAAAATAAACTCACGGCTCAATATTTCGATAAATATCTTTAAGATTCCTGCGAAAATCGTCATCTTTGAGCAGTGATTGTACTGGCAAGACTTTATTCATATGTATTTGAAAATCGCTTGCAGCAAAATGCATTTCCACAGTGAGCAGTGCACGACCACCTTGCCATCGTGAATTCACATCGAAGGCTGAAGATGGACTCTCTGATGTCTTGAAAACGTTAGGAATAATTGCTGACGCTTTCTTTATAATTAATCCCGCACCAGGGCAGGTGAAAAATTAGTCGCAAGAAAGAAGGCATTTCCAATTTGTAACCTTCTGTTAATGAAGTAAGCAGTGGATTCCCTTCGAAAAGACGATAATTTCCACTAGAGAAAAATGTCGAATGGTATGCATCTGGCACCGATGCAATCTGTGGTGCTGTAATAGTTTTTCGTAGTATCATGTAAGCATTAACTGAGTTAATTTTAGAATTTATTCATTTTTTATCATTCAAACATTTCCTGCCTTTCTGCTTTTCATTTCCTCAATTTGGTTGAATTAATAATTCTGAGTAATGAGTGGAAATGACTCACAGCATTCTTCACCTTTCATCAGTTGTAATTTAAATACAATTGCTAATGGAGTTGGTTGGGTGAATATTTTACAGTGGTCGAGAAATAATCTCCAGACTGTTTTCATTTCAGGCCACTGCGGTGATCCTATGAAGTTGATCGTCCTGAAGGCTCCGAATAACAGCAAATGACAGGTACGGTACCAAGGAAATTTACACAGGTCTCCTAATCACCTTTTTTTTGAAATATAAAGCACTGCTTATATAATTTAAACATATTTAAATCCATTACTATGCATTTTCTCCGTACCATTCGTATGCAAATGCTTCGTATGTGGTATAAAAATGTGTTTGCTGAAAAAATGAGGCACCTGAAAAAATTATCTTTGATGACTTGATGGAATTTCAGTTTCTACACATATTCTATAGACAGGAACTTCTACAGAATGTAAGACTGTAAGGAAAAGTACAAGCTCGTCAAAGCATACTAGCGACAGTTGAAAGTTATCAATCAGAGCAATTAATTAACGGACCAGGAGGACGGACAATTGGTATAGTCCAATGGAAAAGATAGGTAATACTTGAAAGCACATGCTCAGCAGCTGCTCTGTAACTGTTAGCCGGAACAGTATCCACAACATCTCGAAGAAGCTTTACGCATCCACTCATTTCCACGTCAAATAAACAAATAATCGAAGTTATTTGAATTCTGCAACTTCATACTTGTCATATCATCATTACAACCAAATTTGCATTTTATGCAAGCTTTTAGAACTAATGAAACTACTGCATTAAATTCAACGACTATCAATTCCGTAAATTTATTTAAATTAATAATACCTTTGTCAATGCCTCAGTCGTTTTTGCTAATATGAAAGAGAGAAATAAGGATAAAGTTTTTTATATTTCGATGAGAGCTTCGCGAATTGTCTATATTTAAGTTTCAACTTGAATTCTTTGAAGTTGTTTTCGACATATATTTTCATATCATAGCAATCAGTCTACTTCAACTAATCTGATTTGTATCTGGTGAAGAACATTGAAAGGCTCTCATTTCTACGCTGTTTCTGACGCACAAATATCTACACAACATTTATCCATCACAATCATCTTAAAGTTACTATATTTGCAAGGAGAGAAAAGGAAAACAAACATCATTTGATCATAAATATTAAAAGCGCCACAAAATTGGCCTCGTCAACCCATATTGCCAAAAGTAACTTCAGTGCAAAGCTTAAAAAAGAAGCACTGTGGTAAACAAGAAATAGCTTAAGCTATTGCTTCAAAGACTGAAAGCTAACTGAGCTTATTTCTAGAGATATTGGGCAAACTACAAAAATTCAAAGAAAAAACGAAGCTTGTACCTGATATACAATACACAACAAAGAATAAGCACAAGCTCAATTCTAATAGCGAAGTTCAACAAATAACAAAAGAGTATCAATGAAAACTATATTTTAGCGAATCGAACGAGACAATAGATCATTTATTCCACCGAGCAATTTTATCTTGATCAACAAATTACTACACAGTTGTAATGAAAGCAGAAAAAGAGAAAATCAGTAATCAAACAAAATTTTACACAGTTTTTTGCTATTAAATTTAAAAGTTTCGAAATAAATTTTATCTTGAATTTTGCAAATTCGGTGGCATGGGGACAAAGAGAATAGATCACTGGATGCAAATTTAATCCAAAAATTTTCGAAATTTCTGCTCATCACTCAAAAGTATGGGAATTTGCAGTAAA
The DNA here is from genome assembly GCA_003012265.1 of Setaria equina. NCBI lineage: Eukaryota > Metazoa > Nematoda > Chromadorea > Rhabditida > Setariidae > Setaria > Setaria equina. Next base: position 47,034 of record PQVD01000515.1, on the reverse strand, counting down.
AACATCGTGGATAAAAAATAACAGGAAAAACAGTTGCGTTCTCCAAACTAACTATAATTTTAAAGTAGTAAATAAAGTGAAAAGAACCTAGAACTTTTGAGAAGGGATAATTGAGAAATTTCAAACCAGAATGAAAATAATATGGAGTTAGAAAAACTCGATATAACCAGGAACTAATGGAGAAATGAACTGAAAATATTTTTGGAATCTCACTGTATAATATGATCGGAATTCTTTCCATCGGACTTCACGGTAATGAAAACAGTAGTTCAAAAGTTGACGGAAAAACGAAAAAACTCTAGAGTCGAAAGAAGTTTCAAATTAGATTACAGATAAGATATTTCAAGTGTGAGTATTTTATAGTCTTTTAAAAAATGTTAGAGCCATAAAGGAATAGAAATTTAAAATGAGGCAACTTTCCAATATTATGCAAGAAACTTCTCAACATATTTGCACTCTCTGACAGAATTCTGAGCGATTTTTCTAAAAGATTCTTTCCTGGAACTGATCGTAATTGTAAGCCGATCGATATGGTAATTGTACTGGATAAACACGAAACTGCAAAACTATACGTTAGAAAAACTGTTATATTAGGAAAGAATTGACTTCATTTCATTTTTTGTTAATTTAAAAAATTGAAAAAAAAAGTGAAAATGAGCTCACAAATTTTTGAGCACCTTCTAATACTGCTTGAGAATACCGATCCGGGAGATCTTTGATAAGCTGGAATAAAAATCCATATCATCGTAACTTAAAAAGTGGATTTTTTTCATTTAAAGAATTAATTCAGCTAACTATATCAAAAGAAATTGCATAATTTCTTGTCATACTAAAATTGACGATGACTTTCTCTCTGGAACACATATTTAAACTACAATAGAAGAAAAATCATAAGAAAAAACTTACAGCCTTGATATGGTCCAAGTCAACTTGAGCCAATTTCTGATACATGATATCCATAAGATTTGATGAAAAAGAAGCATTCATTGCTTCAATAATCATTTCTAACAAATTCTCAACTTTTGGTTGATATTTTTCCATACGAACTTCATTCTCAATGTATGTTTCAAGCTGACGCCGTAAATTCGGCAGCTGCATCAGACTTGAAAAATGAGCGAGCAGAGGAAAATTGCTTTCTGAAACGACACAGCTTTGAATTCTTAAACAACGAACAATTAAAAGTGAAATTTAGGATGCTAAGTCCTACATGAGATGAGGAATAGATAAAAATCAACTGATTATTTGAGATTACTCTGAGAAGAAATTTGAGAATCTTAGCAAACAACATGCATCCAAGAATCTTACCAGTAATATTCTGATTGATGACATAATCATCGCTCGGACAAATAAAACGGAGTAATTCAATAACTTCTTCATATGTTTCATCTTCTATCTCAGCTCGACCATTCTGCGCCTCTCTGTCATTTAAGGAAATATTAATGGCGAGATTCATTCAAAAAAGAAACCATAAAATTTAGAATGATACCCACAATTCCTTCACGCCGGATGACGGCTTTCGAAACAGTTCTGGTTGAAAATTTCACAGAATCAACAATAAGGGATAACCACATCGGCCTACCTTCCCAAAACAATCCCAGGTATCTCGGTAATTCTTCCCTCAAGAAATCGGCTTCTCCGCAACAGAAAACGGTATGCATATTTGGATGTACAGAAAGTAGTATAAGTAAATTACCGGAAAGTATCTTCGAAACAGAGCATCTTGAAATAAGGTGACAGTTCGGCCAGATAATGAGCATTCACAAAGATACTCTTCTTTTCGACGACTAGTTCAAACTGTCGAAGCGGCGTCCGCTGACCGAATGTATCATTCGACACTTTCATCCTTCAAATACATCGTCAGTTCATTCAATTGTTTCTTACAGATTCAAATGCAGTCACGGCAACCCTTCTGGTGTCGTCTCTGTCTAGTTGTGCTACTAGTTTTATTTTCACTATCATGCTAAGCACTTGCTTTCTCGTCTTTTCGTTTTAAAAGTTGATAGCTTTAGAAACTCTGTTAGACTGATTAGACGAAAGTAAAAGTAAGCTTAAGCTTATTTATTTACTTCCTCTCTCTCTCCCTCCCTCTCTACTTTTCCCTTCCTCTTCCATATCATCAGCAATATCTTTTCCCCTTTTCCAATAACCTTTTAGCAGACTAGTTAATGGTTGATAATCACCACATGAAAACAAAATCAATAGAAAAAAATGTGTTAAGCTCGAAAAACTGGTCGAAGTGATAAAGTGCGAAGGACGTTGCGAAACGCTGCGACACTGTCTGATGGGTCGTTAACAGCGCTATGCCATGAATGACGCAAGTACGTGAGTGACGGACGTGGATGGCTTTCCCATAAGAGGACCAGCATGACGGCTATTCCGTTGTGCAGTCCACTTGGCTTCGTGCCAGTCTGTGATGCATCCACTCCGACTTATTTACGAACGGAAAAAGCACTTCCCTTTTATCTCTGGGTAATGTTGTTGTGTGTTTATGTTACAGTTTCTGAGAATTCCCAGTACTTTTCCCGGTTTTTACAAACAAACCTCTTTTACATGTCTAATTGAAGGGATTTCGGAATATTACTGACCTATAAGTGTAGGAATAGTAACGATGGTTATAATTCACAGTGTGCCAAACGGTTCGAACTCAGCTCAGTTCAGATTATACTTTTCAAATCTTCCAGTAATTGTGATAAATAAAAAGCGCTTACTGCTTCAGTTATAATTGAATTGGTAGGAATCAAATTTAATTTAATTTGAAACTAAGTATTAGAGGTGATTGAAGAATTCCTTTAAAGCATGAAAAATTATAAAGAGTGAAAATTCTGCAACAACGAAAAACTATAAAATCTTTTTGGGAAAATATTTCGTCGAAAAATTTTCTTCAGCGTAGATCCATTGCCTGCTTTCGTAATTGAAAAGACGTGAAAACGTGGTGACATACGTGAGGAAAATGTATTTTGTATGGAGAAAATATTTACGAACCGTTACAAAATTAATACAAACAACAGTTGCATGTTCTACAAACTGGAAGAAAGAAATGCTACTTTAGAAACCATTTTAAGAATGATGCAGTGTGTTCCTTTTTGTGATCTAATCTCTATGAACTCTAAAATTTTATTCCTTTGTTAATTAACAAAATCGGTTAAAATTAAAAGTGGAGGTTTGATTAAGTTGAGATTGGAGTGCATCAGAATTCAGAATATATATCTGCTCTCCTCACATACGACAACATTTTATTCATGAGACTTCAAAGCAGTAGTAAATAAATTTTTGAAAGGAGAGGGAAGGGAAGTGAAAAGACTCTGCTTTTTCTGTCATAAGATAATTGAGAAGTGTTAAAACTTACCTTTCTTCCTCCCGTGCCAGAGGAACGCAAGAATGCATTGAAAAGAAGAGAAATCGTCGTAAACATTAAAATCAAATGTAACGAAGAAATGGGGAAATTGATTCTTCCGATCGCAGCTGTGTAAGATTCTGTTTTCTGATTATATTTGAAGAGTCGTACAGCTACAGAAGACGTTTCAGCAGCATGGAAAAAGAATGAAGTGAGAGGTGACATTTTTATAGTTGTCACATCGCTGATGGACTATGCTTATTAAAAAAATTAATTTTTTAAAACAGAAAGCAACCTCATATTTCGCTTGGAGCCTGATTACCTTAGCCATTTATATTGGAATAATGATAATGTTATAATAACAAATGAAGGTTATTTATTATAATGAAACTTTCCGAAAAATATGCGAAGAATGAAAAAGTGAGTCATAGATGTTTTAAGGTGGTTAGATGGGAAAACAAGATATAAAATTTTATTTTCATGTAAAGAATAACGTACCTTTATGTGAACAGTATTTCGAATACGTAGGTATAATTTTTAAAGAGATTTATAAGCAAATTACAGGGCTTCAGTCATCTGGAATAAATTTGAATGAACTGAATTGCCCTGTTATCCAAATGAATTCATTTTGACAAGGATGTTTTGTAATCCACATTCACTTTGAAAGGAAAAATTAAATTGCATTTGAAGCAACTAGTACGGAATATTTGGTGGCATTCAGATTGATAGTGAAATCCATCAAGAAGAACCAAACTACATATTAGTGAACATATTTCAAAAAGAAAGTAGAAATAAATAAAAGGCGTCGAAAATTCCTTCTGTGATCGATACCGATGTTTCCAAAGATTAAATTCATTTACAATCCTGAAGCTTCTTATGAGATATTAAAATAAGAGCAAAATGAAAGGAAAAGAACTTATTAAATGGCTTTTCCTCTTAACCGATATATCACAAAAGCACAGCCAAAAGTTAACTCTCAGCTAAATGTCAAGCATGTGAGTTGACAAGAGGAGGTCAATTCAAGTGTCAATCCTTCTAGTAGCCAAATATTGAGCCTGTCCTTATTTTCCAGGTAAAAAAATGTTGCCCACTGAGGGATCGGAAGATGAAACAGATAGAACAGGAAGTAGTAATCTTCGGCAGCTGTGCAAGAGAAGTCGAAATTTCGCATTCGTGTTTTTATAACTGACGAAGTAATCAAAGGAATTCCGGTCTTTTCATTGCTCACACTCTGGAAGACGCTCTAACGCAGAAGGTGAGCTTGATAATTTTATTGGTTCTGGTACAAGTGAGAAAGCTCCGAAAAATGGATTTAGATATTTTTTGTCTTAATCCAATTTTGTTGGCTGACTGAATGATCATGATGAAATTTTAGAATGCGCTTTTGTTTCCTAATGCATTGGAAGCCTAGGATTTGATGTGCATGTTGCTGAAAGCCCGATGAAATTAAGAATCCTTTTGTGTGAAGGGTTTTTTAAATAAGAAATATGATGAGGAAAGAATATTTTCGCAGTTAATTTCTGATGAAAGAAATTCAGAGCAAAAATGAAAATGTTGAAAGAATCAGTGCAGCAAAAATGTGGCTCCCTTTGACATCAAATTTTTTGTTTTTCTTCACAGTCATTTCCTTCTGTTATCATTTCATTTGTCACATTCACGGCAACATTTAATTTTACCACATCAATGCTTGTTATTGACGTATACATTATTGATTCAGTAAACTACTGTTAGTTTCTATTTTTATTTCAATCTTTTAAAATATGACTATACATCTATTTAGTGTCCTAAAGAATTTCATTGTAATCGGTTACCGATTATTATTTTTTAAAATTTCACATTTTCTTAAAGCTTTCCATTGATTTTAAAATATTTTGGTTTCGATGTCAAATTTGATTGATTCCATTAGCGTTCGTTTAACTAAATTTTTTTAAAAAAGAACTTTAGGAAATGAAATCATACGTAAAATTGCAGGATAAAACAGAAAACCATCATGGATAGTAATATTTTTGGTGACATGGTGATGTGCTTCAATACCTTAGAATCTTGTAATGGATTTCATTTCATTTTTTTTTTTAATCTTGTTAAAATGATATGCAAAGGCAAGTTCATAAATTGTGAATTTGGTCATGTCATTGGAATCTTTCACAGAAATATTTTTGGTTCAGTTTTTTATTGAAATTTAGACTTCAATCAGATGGAAGTTGATGGAACCCTTCAATTTGTTAGAACTTACTTCTCATATTATGACCTGTAATTTCTCTCGTAACTTTCTTTTCATGTTTGTTTTTATTGATGAATTAGTTCAATAGAAGTTGCAATTTAACTCAAGATGATCCTAACTGAGTTGAATCTTAAGGCCAAAAAAGCTGTACTGGATGGCAGTGTGTTCAAGTTGATCGGTGTAATGGCTTATCATCAAGCAAATATGCATGCTTTCCAATAGACAGTCGTTTTTTGACGTAAGTCCTTACTCGTACCTTTTTTCAGTAATAAAATGAAATGGATAGATTCTCTTGGAAATGTTAGCTATAAGTTATAATTTAGCTTGAAAAGTATATACACTTGAGAGATGGACTGGTAGTGTCATGAGAAGTGAATTTCAATGACTAGTTAGCTTTAGTGATGAAATAAGACGAACCGTTTTCAGGTTAGAATAACAGACTGAAATCAAAACACTGCTAGTGTAATTCTCCTCGTACCTCAGATACATGAAATGACTTCATATGGATTCCTTTATGAAGATCGTTTTGCTGACTTCCATAGTGGAACGGGTTAAATGATAATGGGTAAAAGAAAAAATGAACGAGCAGTACACATACAGAAATACAAAGTGATATTTCTTGTCATCCGAATCCTCTCTGTAAACCCCATCTCAAGTATAGTGATATTTGAAATATTCGTTTGCTTTTTGTTCCTTAATGACATAACAATTCTATCCTCTATAATAAGCAAATAAAATTGTAGTTTAAAAATTCCAATAAAAAAAGATTATAAATCAAAATCTTTCAGATGGATATTGCTTGGATCATTTCTGGTTGTTCTGTTATCTTGTTCTTTATTGATTCTATGTTACACGTGCTGGTTACTGCAAATCAAACTACGATATCCGATTCGAACAAATTACGAAATAGTCTTCCACAATCGACTACCGTTTCGAACATATCCACATGCTTAACTGTTAATGCAAATTTAAATTTAATCAGTATAATCAGTGTGATTGTAGACTATCCGAACAGTTTCAGTTGATTTACTTTAATTACTCTTGATTAATGTGCTTACACATTCTTAGAATCGAGCCAAATCGTCCAGAACTAAATTACCCGAACAAATGAATAATAAATGGATTCCTGTATCCAATTTCATTTATTTATTTCTTTGATGAGCAAAACAAATCAGCAAATTTGAAATGAAAAAAATTCACGAATGATAATTAACTGCATCTTAAAAGGATCCCTTAAATTATCAGTCTAATTCTGGGCAACTCTGATAGTGCCAGTGTCAACGGTGGCCTGAGATATATCATCTTTTACTGAAGGTAATGGAATAATCTGGAAAAATCGGCTTATCTCTGGAGCGCGTGAAGCATAATTCAAAATTGCTTGTTTTGCCGTTGGTCCAAAACTAATTCTTCTCGCTGTTTGAGCCAACCACTTGGTACTAAAAAAAAATAGATCATTAGTGATAGCCAATAGATGCCATTTTTGATTATCTTTGTTACTCAGTTAATTAGCAGTACTACCACTGCATCATGAATTATCTTAAAATGTTTATTATAAGACGAGCTGTGAATTTCTCTAATGCATCCTTACTTAAAGAAGTGATAAAATTTTTAAAATTTAATGCTATAAATTATCTTATTAGTATTTTTGGCAATTATTGTGTTCCACTATGCTATCTTACTTTGTGTTACGTAATCCCACTAGGTGAAATGGATCATTAATTACATAATTAATTACAACTAGTTAACTGTAATACGTTTGAGAAAATCGTATGTTCACAAGCTAACTTGGTTGTAATTTCTTCAGTAATGTGCTTGAAGCGTTTAACATACAACGAGATGAGTATTAACAGTATGATTGAAATGCAATTGAAAATATTCGGTGCAATTAGGAAAATTACTGTCCAAAAAGCGACTGCGTTTGATGCATCCAAACATGTTGTCTGAATTGCAAAGGGTAATTAAGCCTGATCATTTAAGTACAATAAAATTTTCAACCTTAGAAAATGTAAATACAAACAATTTGCCCTTCTGATGATAATATTTTGATATTGAGATATTTCTTGAGATAAAAGAGAAGTTAAAGAGAGTTCAAAAGAGTATGGCTGATGATACAAAGTTTCAGAGCCTTATCTATTCAGCTTTTTTAAAAGGATGATAAAAGAAACAACAGTAATTCTTTCTTTTTTTTGAATTTTTTTTAGAAGCTTTGATTATTGCTCTCCAGTGGTAATTGTTAATTTCCTATAATTGCTCATTATGCCTCTCATTTTTATTGATTGGTTCCCAGACTAAATAAACTGTTACTTCAACTTATAAAAGAGTTTTTCAAACTTGCTTATCATTTGCAGAAGCCAAAATAAAGTTTGTGAAAAAAAGAGTTGAGTAAGAATTAACTAATACTTCAATGTAACCAACAGAATATTGTAATTACCTGAAAATTGCAGTTGCCTTTCTGTCAATCTCATAATTGCTTTTAAGAGACATTTTAGATTTCGTCAACTTTCATATTCTACTCATAAGTCGACAGAAATTCCTTTTAATTATCATTTTTTGTTATTAAAAAACTCCTCTTATTAGTACTAGTGATGTGCTCAAAGTGCTCAAAAATAGTTCAAAACTACTTGTGTTCTATCATTTTTTACTGAAATAGAAGTCGCATAGTATGAATTTTTCGAGAGTAGATGAGATACGAATAAAATAGTCGAAACACTTAAAGATAGTGAAGGAGGTACAAAATCTTCTTTCGAGTGAAGGAAAAAGCTAAGAAATGTATTAACTGAAGCTAAATTAAAGTTATTGAACTTAATATGATGTATTATTAATCTTATGTGTAAATTAGAGGGAAGTATTAAAGCTGTCATCTATGGTTGTTTATTTAATAACTCTAATTAAATTTTCGGAAATTTGTAAAACCAAGTGTTTTATGTGATGTTTCTTTTATTAGAAATATTTTTTCATTCTATGCAATAAAATGAAAAACTTTCGGTTGACTAAAAATAGAATTATTAGCAAATGACAAATTGAAACATATCACTTCATTTTCCAGTAATTGAAGTAACAAATAATCTGTTAATAAACGAACATTGGTTAACATCTCAACTGATAAGAAATTCACCAACTGCAAGCCAATACAATCAACCGAATGTTTCTTACGCAAAATGATTGCGATTATAAGAATGATTCAAATGTGACTGTTTAGAAAAATTATTAGAAAATGAATGTTTATTGGAGGATTTAATGACTGAAGTTGGCATTTTCAAACAAAAGTCTCTTTCAGTACTTGTAATGTTTCGGCAAAAACATTTATGATAATTTTACGTGAAGAATTTGTGTCGCTATTAGTATTTCGATTACTCATTTATTTAATAATATCGCCATGTTTCTACGAATTATTCAACTTTAAAAGAAACAAATTGCTTAGTCAAAGCTTAGTACGGTCCAAGGATAAATATGAAAATGAAATGAATTATCCAAGTTATTTTGAAATGCAACTTTGTTAATTATGACGGCACTCTCTGATTGAGGGACTTTAAAAGAAGGTACCTGAGAATTTGTGATCAGTTGACCTAATTATCCCAACTACTAGTTAAATTTATTCAATTTCTGAAATTGAACACCGTAATCTTTTTCATCGGTTCAAAGTTTTCCAGCACGGTCTTCTGCTGAAAAACTCTGATCAATATGTATTAAGCTTAGCAACACAGAAAAAGATGTCCAACTTTAAATAGTGTACAACTGCGATTTTGCTTGACTCCATTTGTTTGAATCAATAAGAAAGAAACATTAAACGAAATTGCAAAATTCAAATGTCTAACAGAATAAACGATAAGTGAAAAAAAAAAATTAAGGAAATTTCTAGTTTTATATATACAAATTGACAATCTCATTAATTTCTATTATTTCAAAATGTTTCCATCCATTTGAAAAACTTTTTGTTTAATAACCAATTTCCGAGTCAGTAAGAATCGATAAAATAGCTCAAATAATTTCAAATTAGCACTACTAATGGTTGTGACATTAGAAACCTGGCATTGTGAACTTTATTTCAGTGCTTTCGCATATATCAAAAAACATGAATAGTTGATGATGTATTAGATTTAATTTAATTACATTCTTCCAGTTGATTGGCCACTTGAAGACGAATGTTAATCTATCTTCATTAAGAAGGGTATTGAAATAGACTTTTCATCATCCTATTCATTCGTTTTTTCTAAATGTTTCTCAAACCTTTCATTTTCAATGGAATTCAATTCAACCTTGAAATAATTTTCGTTGTTTTCATGATCTTTAATTAAACAATATAGCTATACTATTTTGACTTGGTATGCGACATCTAAGCACTGATAGAGGCACACTGGTGAACTTTTATAAAATTCCATGGTGCTTGGTTCGCCCGAGGTTAAAAGTCTGTAACAGTGTTCATTGGACGATTTTGTTCGTTCAAACATAATAAATTTCGAATTTTCACGCTTGGCTTCAGAACAGATTAGGGATTCAAGCAAAACAAAATGTTATCTCAGCAAGAGAACAAATAAATGATGATTCTTTGACGTCAGCATTTTGGTTTAATATTTCTTCTTATCACTTCACTGGATTCGTGCTAAGAATAAAACGACGATCCCATCGAACGGCACATACTATCCAAGTATTAGCGCTCATCAACCATATTTCCAATTTAATTAATTAAAAATTTAAAGTAGGATAGTTTCTTATTAATTTTTGAAAGTGGATTTGCAATTCTAATTTACAGGATAATTCTTTATTTTTTCTCCAGAATTTGAACTAAAAGCATTGAATGCAAAAACATATTAGTTGTTAAAGAATTGTGCAATTTGACAAATTATTCCGGATAAAAGTGTAAATTAACTTCTTGAACTCGAATGGAGCAAAAGATATACTTCAGTTTCTAGTTAAATTTAAAAATTACTGTAAACACAGGAATTCTAGCGAAAATGTAATCATTCTTTGCAAAAGTTTCTAATTGGCTAGAAATTCTATATAATTAAAATTTGGACTTAACGCTTTGAAGTTGAAAATGTCACTATTTTGAAGATGCACACACATCAGACTGTGAATTGAATTGTTTTAGGATAGAAATAAAAAAAAAAAAAAGTAGTGGATAACTTTTTGATTTCTAACCTTTTGCAATTTAAATAAATATGTAGGAACAATTTAGATAACGTGCTACATTTACTGTTTTATTTGATAAATTTTTAATTTTAAAGGTAAAAAGCAAATGAGTGTAAAACGAACAGAAGTAAATTCCATCAGAGGATAAGAGAACGAAGCTCGAAACCTGCAGCACTGAAAATCTCTAACGAAATAAAAGAAAGAAACTTTTCATTTATGCAATCAATTCATCATGCATTACATTGAGATTTAAAATTAAGATGAAAATTTTTTATCAAGTTGGAGTAATCAATTCATCAAAACTGATGAAGCTGATAATGATAGCAGTTGATATAAGGTAATTAGAATTTGTAACTTAAGGTCAGTGTGTTAGCTCGTTACTTGCATATTTGTAATCCATTTATTTTGTTTTCATTTCGCCCTTAGTGCAATTTCGACTTTTCATTCATCATCTGCAGAAGCAATTCTTTCCTCCCAATCAACTAATAATTAAGACAATTACTAAGCACAACTTCCTTAACCCTTAAAATTGGCATTTCTTTCTCCTTAATTTACCTGTGTAAATTTTATTTGATTCTATCAATTCAAACTTTTTTCTCTATTTTTGAGCATAATATCTAACCAGGTGCAGTTTTGCTGTTGCAGAATTTCTTACGCATAGCACGACGAAGCTTTCTGGATCGTGAATTGCGTTTACGAGATTTATCTCCGTTACTACGGCGTGTACTCCAACTTTTCTCACTTTCTTCGGTTTTTTTGCTGCTCTAAAAATGAATGAAATCCCGCAAATGCCTAACATTAAACAAATAGCAAGAAATCATAATTCATCGAAGCAACATTATGAATGGAGAAGATTGAGAATGATGAATGAATTCAATGTACATCATCAACAGCACGACAAATTCTTAATTAGGAAAATATCATTAAGTAGATTTCTTTAAAAATAAATAAGTAAATTACAAAAAATGTATTCCTAAGTTTAATTTATTATATTATCATCAGAGAAGATCCTATTTGAATATTTTTCCATAATTTGTGGAAATGTGCAGAAAATTATAAAAAGCGCAACGAAATTGCTAGAAGGAATCAGACAAAAGAATCTAACTGAAGTAAAAAAAGAAAGCACAAATTTAGAATTAGCTCGCGAAGGTGCTTAATTCAACTTGCTGTATACCTTCGATTTCTGAGATTTCGATGCCAGTTGAGTGGATTTTGAGGAATCGTCATCCTCCTTTGATTTCGCCTTCATCTTTTCGTGGTTTTTTTTAGAGTAATATTTTCTTTTACTTCCTCTCTTCTTTCTCCTTCTTTCGCTGCTCATTTCCCACTTCTCTCGATCTTTCCATTCTGCAAATGCCCGTCAGAAAAAAAATTAAATTACTCTCAGAATTACTTCGTTGAAGTTTTATTTATTTCTAAAAATACTTTTCAAATTGGATCCTGCATAAAAATAAGAAATGAAATACTTCAATTATGTATATTAATTGTTTCATGAAATAGTGTCACTTACACTGCATTTAATTCCATCATTTTATGAAGTTTTACAATTTACGTTATCTTCCTTAGACTGTATTGATAACTGAACGTTATCACTGATTTTAACTCGGATGAAACAATTTCTGAATAAAATTTCAAAAACCTACGTGCACTAAATTTGTTAAAATGACCGTTTTATTTTAAAAATGATTAGTTTAACTTCTTGTAGACTAAAATAACTTTCAAGAAAGAAAATTAACGTGTCTATGCCCTTTCACTAAGAAAATGATTTATGTTTTCTATCTGCCTTAACTTATTTCTATAAAAAGCAATAATTTTTGAAATTGCATAGAATTTATTTACGCTGTCTAATTTTTCTGGCAACAAATCACTTAGTAATGTTAAGCGACCTTTATCAATCAAACAAATAGTACCAAATGTCTTGATAGGTTTATTCCCATTTGCCTCTCAGTATCTCAAAAATAGTATAGAAAATATCTATTTTCGAAACTACGTAGCAAGTACCAATTTTTGGAAATTAAATGGGAGTACTTATTTTCGGATGTTTTGAGTAACAGAAATGAATAATTTCAGTCCCTTTGTTTCTCACACAGTTTACAACAATTATTCATGATTAAAGAGGACAAAATTGAAATATAAACAATGTGAAATTATAAACTGCGCGAAAATATAGTATTTCAGTGAGACTTGAATTGATGTGAAGATAGACCCTAGATAGATTACAAGGTGAACTTTTCAAGACATAATCTTGTAGAGTGTGACGCGCATGTGTTCTGAGATGAGCAGTAGTAGATGAAGAAGAATGAAATATAAAATTAATAAAACATACTTTGCTTAATTGAGAATTTTCCAGACCTGAAATGACTGTTGATTTAGAAGGGATAGTAGTCAAAATTTTTAAACAAAGTCAATTTTACATTGCACATGGAAGTTTGCTTCGGATTTTTAGAAAAATATGATGAATGTGAAGCCAATACTTTTCGGAAATATCATCGATCGGATTAAATTTCTCTTTTAAATCAAATTTTTAAAAAATTATAAATTCTTCTACTTATTATCTAACTAACAAAGGAAGTTTGCTAAGATCTACGGCAGCATCATCGGATGGATTAGGCACACCACAACGCATCATTCCTTTTTCGATGTGTTCTTTGATGATACAGCAACGACGACAAAATGTACTCGACAAAGTGGTCATAATAATTGGTATTAGCTGAAATGAGATGAACTACTTATCTCACTCATTTTCATGCACTTCTTCCGAAACATCACGGGACATTTGGGGAATGATATTTTGTAACATATTGATATCAACTCGTTTTACCACATAACAGAATTTGAATCGAAAGATGTCGATGCCTACACTTGGTTATTTTTGATATTCATGCAAAAAATAAAACACCACAGCCACTCATTACTCTTTCATATTTCTATATGAATTTTAATTTCAAAAAATGTGTGAAGGAAAAAAAAGTCTTGCTTTTTCTCCATTTGGTAAAGTTTTGAGACGTTCTTGGATGGTACTGAAGTCACCGGGACTGAGAAGTGAGGATCGAATTCGAGAAAAGACTAAAAGGCTATTAATGAGGGGTCTCTTCTGGTGCCAAATCCAGAGAATTCCAGCATCCACCACATCCATTTCCTTCTTCACATTCAAGTCGCATCTACAGAAAGCAATTTCAAATTTTTGGAAAATAAAGCAAACACTTTTTAAAAGATCAAAGAAGTTGCAATGCAAATGATACTTTACGGTATATTCATTTCCCAATATATCACAAAAAGAGCATTCTATTTCTTTATTATATTATTAAAAAATTCAGTTGTACATGTCGAAGAAGCATTAATTGCTTCATAAGATGAATCACTCATTTGCCAATGTGTTTTGTATTTGCTAAATTCAGGAATTTTTATCAAACCTAAAAATTAAAAAGTTCATTTTGAAAAGTTGACTTTTTTTTACCTGGCGATAACATTTGCGAAAATGATTGCTGGTATGTAGCCGAAAAGCTTGTGTTTTACAATACTTTGGAATCTGCTCGATGCGATTGCTTCAATTTTTTGGCGAGATGCTAAACCACCATAGATTGAACGCTCTCCGCCAACAATCAGCAAAGCTTGCATGAGGGCATCTATTTTTTGTGACGCTAGCTCCACGAGGATCTATAAAAGTGATACTAAGTCGGGCAGAATGAAATGATCAGGAGTTGAACAGAACTGTTCTTTATTAAGATCTAAAACCACTTCAAAAAAGACTTGAATATGGGATGATTAGCTAAATAATTTGTTACTAAGTCAAAAATCTTCAAGTTAGCATAAAGGTCTTTTGTTAACGATGATAATAATCTCCATATGAGCTGTGAAACGTCCCCTTCTAAAGATTATTGCCAACTTCTAGCAACCTTTCTCATCGTATAATAAAGAGTTCATCTGTACTTTGCGCAGGTGTATAAAATAATATTCCATCCAAATATCGTCTCTTACATTTTCAAGCTGTCTGAGTAAGCCAAGCATTAGTAAGGATCGAGACAGGTCGAGTAAGTCGGCTAGTGCATAGAATGATAATGTGATATTTTTCTGCTCCACATTCTTGATGTATCCAACGAGTGCTTTTACGGCGTGTCTGTCATATGGTAACAGATTGATATATCTTGGTAAGCGACCAATTTCCCACAGCTTAAATTAGAAAAGTAGAAAAAAGAGCAATAGGTAAAATTCGTAAGCAAATGTGCATTTGAATTTGAAAATACAAACGTTTTTTTTTTTTTTTTGAAATGCAAAGGGAATTTTTTTTTTTTTTTCTGTTAAGGAAGGAAGTTTTAATTGGAACTAAGTAGATCTTAGAATATTAGCTCCCGTATTATATAGATCAGCAAATGGCACAAATTTCAAAGATGATAAGTTTAGTTGAAAAGTGATAATGACTACGTAAAGTAACTGATGAAATCCAGGTGCGAAAAGGGGAAGGAGAAATTTAGAAGAACTGATACCAGGAGATTCTTGACTCTTATCCGTCTTATTAAAAGCCAGTTAAATATTAATTCTTTTCTTCTGATGAAATCACAAGCAGAATTTAAATCTCTCAGAAATTGATAACAATACTAATTTTCTAATCATCGCTTTTATTCTTAAAATATCGATGTAATTAAAGTTTATATGTATTTCAGATTGTGTTTTATGTTCAAGCTGAAAATAATAATTAAGACCATTTGTTTTAAATTAATGAAATCCGTTTTTACTGTAAAAAATTGAAGATTGAGGAAAAAAACATTATGTAAGCGTTAATTTATTTTTTAAAAGAATTTCGTAAAAAGGAGCAATCAAATGTTAAAGAATTTCTATAATATTTGCCATACTCTGAACACTTTTTCCTTCCATTTCATATTTGACAGAAAAAAATTCTTTAAAAAAAACAATTCTTTTTGTTTCAGAAAAGGAATAAAATATGCTGTTGACCTTTCGAATTTTCAACGAATATGTTATAAATTGTTGCACTTTAATGCGATACTTTTTCCGTGATGTTATCAATTCAATCTGTTTGTTAGTATTTTCATTGCCTTTCGAGAGTGTGCTAAAAAAACACTTTATTATCAAACAACGCATAATCACACGTTTCATTTCAAATTGCTATTTAACTGTGATTGAAATAATCAACCTAATCAGCAAACAATTTCGGCTTTTTCTCTTTACTTTTTTTTATTTAATATTCAGTTAGAAGTGACAATAATTATAATAGATGTGAAGGAAAATATTTAAAAAATTCAAAGCGAATGTGTCTCAAGCCATTTTAGTTTATATTACAATTGCCATTTATTTTGCAATGTTTTAATGATAGCATTTTCTTTCGAACTGTTTTTCCTCTTTTGTTTTAAGCCCTTGCAAAGTTCATAAAAACTTTCTGATTCGCTTTGTGGCAAAGCAGTGGCACTTCTTTCTAGGCACAACACATGCAAGCACTTTCCCTTTTTGCTTCATATTATTTTTTGTTCCTTTCCAAGGGACTTAGCAAAATACTACAAAATTTTACTAAAACAAAGAATTCATTTTATCATTCATTCAGATTCGTTGTCGTTTACGTTATGAAATCTTATAATTCTGTGTTAAGACTAATTAGAAACGAGATAATGGATGTTCTCAATGAATGATTTTCGATGCTTTACCATCCAGCTCTCTGGAACTTTTCGGAGTTTGCTAAGCTGAGTCGTTTAATCTTCTACAAAGTATTGAAAGATCAAAGGTAAGCGACAAACATTAAGATCAAACAAATACTTTTGAAATGTCGAAAATGTTTGGTACGAATTTATAAAACAATATAGAATGCATTGATTTTGATACATAATTTTGTTTAATAATGTTTTTTCTTCGCTATTTTTCTGTTTTTAGGCAAAAAAAAATTACTCCTGAAGGCGAAAAGGAATTTTTTTTGTTTAAAAGTTAAATCAATCCACCTGTTGTTTATCGTTTTGGCAAAAAAAGACACTTAAAAGTGAGGATGAGAAATTATTTTATTAAGTTATTTTTATTTTAATTCTTATTTTTATTTTAATTTTAACTTTTTAGTTTGTTAAGTTATTTTTATTTTAATTCTACAATATTTTACCTAGAAGTTGTCAACGAGAAGCCATCAGATGGGTAATTCAATGAAAGTATAAAATTTTGAATATCCCTCCGAAACTTTACTCGTTTTAGTGAAAACTTTTTTTTAAAAATAACTTAACAAACGAGCATTTAAAAAAAGAAGAAAAATCGTTACACATAGAAAGTTCAAATTTATTGCTATTTTTGGGCTTGAAAAATGAATGATTGGACATAATTCCTTGCTACATAACACTAAAAAGCAAAATAGAAAAGAATTGTTTTCCTGTACTTCTTATTAAACTAAGAAAAAAGCATATAAATAACTATGAATGAAGTAACAACGAAGATATTGTAAAAATCTAAATTCTTTTCTTTCTTTTGCGAACTTTTCATTAGGTATTTATAGGATTTCTCGGAACCAATCTGACAACTCTTCCCTTATTCTAGTATATTTGCACATGCTTACAATGACCTCATGCTTTTTTCTTTTCATGAAAAAAGCTAATCAAACTGCAGTATAAATGTTTTTTCCAAAAAATTGTTCTATTTTTTGGCCCTTACACTCACTGAAATTGACGTTTGATATTGAAAAGTACAGTAAAGTTTAAATAGTTCCGCATGATGTGGTCTCGCATTTTGCAGCTATGGCACAAACAATATTTCGTCAACAACAAATCTATCTATTGATTATTTCAATTTAAAAAATTTTTATGCTACTCAGAATAGAATTTTTACAGTGAAAACACTGTTAAGGAAATGATAAGAAACAAAAAATGTAGCTGTACAGGTGGGGTTCATGTCATTGACGATGCAACTAACGGCTCTGTATGCGCAAGTTGACTGTTTGAAATTTTTCCTTTCAGTGACTTTAGGATGAAACTTAGTTTATTAAGAAAATCTCAGAATTTCAGGTTTTTTTTGGCAATTTTCGAGGCAACATAACATCAATAAACTTGCTATTTCCATTAAAAACATCCAATTCTTGCCAAAGAAGACTTTTGGTTTTCTCAATCATTCATTTCATTACCTGTTACGAAAATACACTCCATTCGGATATGAGCTAATCAGCTATCCTAAAGTTCATTTTACTTCAAATTTCAACTCATCAATTATCTAAAGTTTATTTTCCAACACTAATTTTTAGCACTGCTATATTGGATCTGCAATCTTACTTTCTTTGCATAATTTAGAATATTTGCCTTAGTGCAATCTAGTTTGAATGAAAGACTTAAATTCTATTTATATTGTTTTTTAAAATATTCAAACATCATCAGCCGGCATCAAAGTTTCAGAATCTCCAACCTTGTCAAGATTTTCAATTTCATTGGAACTTAATTCCTTCAAATTAATTGTCGAAATTAATTAATTCGAAAAAATGTGAAAATCCTTCCGATGGAAACATCCGTTGACGATTACCTCTCTTTTTTCGACGAACTCATCCCGACTAAAGCAACCGCGCTGTTAGCTTCCACAATAAGCAAATAGTATGTACATATTTAGAAATTCTTTAAAACTTCCTTTTTCCCCCCTCTCTTCCCCTTTCTAGTAAACTAACTATTTTAAAGACATTCTGAACAGAAAATTTAATAATTTCTGACCATAAATTCAACTAACACTTCTAAAAAGCCTTCTAATTGAGCCATAGTCACTTACAGGCTTAGTTTTTTTAGCATTTCTCAAACAATATTTTCCAATTGCTAAATTATTAAACTTGAAAATTTCGTGAAGTGTTTGAATATTTAAAGTTTTTGTGAAGAACTTTCAGCTTAAGTTTTTTCTGGCATTCCTTTCTCGGCAAAAAAATGGCCCAGGAAGTTTTTAATTATATGACGAAAATCAAGAAATTATCATCTAGAAATCACTCTAATCTGAAGAATCCAATGATTTGCAGTGAACTGTGTAGTACTGCTAAATTTTAACAATTTATCAGCCGACACTACGTTATTGTCATATAATCATATCAGTGCAACCTGAAAATGTTTATCAGCCATCTAACAAGGGAACCTAGCCAGTAGAAGCCACCTCGCCCATCACAGCCAACTTTAGGCCTCAACATAACCACCAGAACTTCTCCCCGTCCTTCCCACTCACCCACCTCCTCCTGTCTCCACCTATCTGAAGTCCTTCTTCTATCTCCGCCTAGTCTATCCATCTATCAGTCTATCTGTCTGTCTATGTCTGTATATGTGCGTGTGCGCTTGTGTGTGCGTGTGCGTTTGCGTGTGCGTGTGCGTGAAAGAGTGTCGATCTGTGAAGTCGATCGTTTCCTATTCCTCTTTTTCTTCTTTTCTAAATTTACCATCATTCATTTTGGGTTCCATTTTGGCATTTATTTTATGTTGGCAGAGGTGTGCGATTAGCTCTTTCCGTCAACTATACGCAGTTAAATATCTGTTTATTTTCGTTATAACAGTCTAGCCAAGTTGATATCTTATCTTCGTTATAGCAAATTGATAACGTTTCATGATTACACCGAACTGACGTTTACCATGATTATGTCCATTTGGCTGACAGCTAACAATTTATTCGTTCCTTATTTTCACATTAGTTTTAAATTGTGGAATTTCTCATCGTGGCGCATAGCTGTTAAGTCACGTTGAATCATCCCATCTTATGGCCACTTCCCCTCTACAGCCACCCATTTTCTTATCACTCCTGAGTGATAAGGAGTGCTCTGTAGCCAAATAAATACTTTTCTAATCTTTATGAAAATTCCCGTTTTTCAGCCTCACTCCTCAACTTCCTTGCTGTAATTCTTGCGTTTCGAATGTAACGGTCACTAATGCCAACTGGATCGGCGATATCGGAGAGGTAAACAAAACTAAGGACTGATTAGAATTTCCTGAAGTTCTTGTGTACCGAGAATGAATTTCCAAGGATCTCTCTCTATGTAAACTATGAAATAAGAAATTGGAAGAATTGAACAACTAAAAAGTTTTATGTGTTGTGAGATCCTATGAAATATCGAGATGGATTAAGTCATCTTGTTATTACTACAAGATTGGTTTGGCTTCTGTAAACTTGGTGTGTTACACTGTCAACATTAGTAGAGTTTTCAGTTATCATTATGGAAAATCAACAGCAGTCCTACACGACAGCTTCAATAGAAGGTCCTTCAACAGCGCCACTCGGAATACCGGTAGATTCTGTCGGTGAGGACCGATTAGCTTTCCTCCAACAGGTAGGTGTCAGTTCTGCTATATATGAAGCTTTAATTAAAAAAGTGTCTAGGGCGTCTGTTCTACTACTTATGGTTTTAATTCAGCCGTCGCTTAATTCTTATGACCAGTGTCTCCCATATTTTTGAAGAATAAATGGTACATTTCTGGTTAACAAGAGTACAATCATAGGTGTGAATTTGCAGTTTAGATGTTGATAAAGTTGTTAGTTTTTTTCCTTTTATAATGTAATGTATGCTTAATTTTTAAGCATTTCCTTCTATCCACTTTCATAATAATCATTTTTAGTTTAAAGAATTACAGTCGAAATCGTTAGCTTCCTGTGCTATTTTACAGATGTATCAGCAGAAGCAAGTTGAACTTTTATCACAGTATCAACAAGCACAAACAAATCTTGCAATGCAGCATTTTAATTACTTTCAAGCTCTTCAAACATCTCAGCAACAGAAACAACATCAACATCAGTGTCTGCAAGACAACAAAGCTTCAGAGCAGACAAATGCTATAAGTGCTGTGGATATGTCGGAGGATAGTGATACACGAATGTCTCCCTCTACTAAAGATTGTGTTGGCTTGAGAAACAAGAGGTAACATCCTATTGGCTTAACTAATTGGTTAAAAAATTATTTTAGAATTATGGAGGAGTATTAACAAAAGAGAAATGGCAGTTTTGTAGATTAAGTTCTCTAAAAAAGTTTACATCCAAAAATGATTTTTTCAGATCTTATTCTGGTTCTGGGCAGACAATTTCTCAGTTAACAAAAGAACGTTTGAAAACGATGATTACCAGTAAAATGAATCGCAATCGTTCTGATAGCGGCAATGTATCGCAAGCGACAACATCAACTGTTTGGACAACGTCTGCAACATCAAGCACTGCAAATTCGGGTATATGCGCTTTCAGCATCCGTAGTTTTTTTCCTAAGCTTTTCTGCAGTTTTTGTGAATTCCAGTAGGTATAAGAAAAGAATGAATCCACAGTTATTTTCATTTTCTCTTAACTGTTGCATTCACTGGGTATAATTAAGTGGATACCTTAGTGATCTTACTGCACTGTTATTTTAAGGAAAGATTAGAAGAGTAATGCTCAAATATAACTTCTTTTCTGTTCTTTAAATACTTTTAATCTGAGCTTATAAAAGGTCAAGGTTTTGATTGTTTCTTTCAGTTGGAGAGATTATTGAGGGGTAAGCATAAAAACGGACTTATGAATTACTAGGAGGGAAAGATTTAAAATCCTTTTATTCACCTTATTGTTTGACAGATTTTTTGTTCTGAGCTGAATTGAGGTCCAGCATAAATTTAATTAATTTAGCAAACATAGTCTTTGCAAAAACATCGATAAGATTGATTATAGGAAGGTGTTCACCATGTTACAGCTTCGTGGTCAAGTTGCATCGAAGGCCAAACCTCACAGCAACCACATTCAGGTTCAGTACAAACACCAGTTGCTGTTTCATCACTACATTTTGAACCGTATTACATTCCTTCCACGATGCATGCAATGCACGGAACATTGCAGCCATCCGACTATCAGTTGCGTAAAGTAAGCAGTGAACCAAATTTGAAAATGCGAATCCGTGCAAAACTCCTGAATAAAAGTGCTGGTCCGTTGCAGTCCCAAAGTAGCGCTTTTACATTCACACAGCGAAGCTCTCAAAGGTCCTTTTAAAATTTTTTTTTTCTGTTTTATTACTTTGAAAATTTCTGTTAAGATAAATAAAAGCAATAGATTGAAGTACTAAATTTTAATTGAGACTTGTGTTTTATACTTTATTCACTTTTTCTAAATTTTTTTATATTAGAAAGTTCACTTAAGTTATTAGAATGAATTTTTATGGTGATTATAAATTTTATTTTATTCATTTGTAGTGATACACCAATGGATACTGATCTTGGTGGCAGTACATCTTCTGCTGAGTCTCCTACTACATTGCTGGCCACCACATCACCTCATTTAATAATCCCTTCTCCATCCCTACCAAATCTTGCTTCACCAGCACAGATACCGATGGATATGTCGGCATTACTTGCACAAGCTTTGTATTCACCATTCTTTTCTATGCCATCACTCATCGGAAATAATCCATTGCAGCCATCGTTTTCAATGATTGATTCAGAACTTGATTCAAATAGCACTTTAAGTGGTGAATTGATATTATTGTTATTATTTTCTTCCAAATATTATGTACTTTTTATTTGCTAACAAGTTCAAAAGCTACTATTTCACTTTGTTCTATTTCGTTTATTTTTTGTTCTCAAGCATTTCTTACTTGTTTAATAATCTAGATGTTATGTTTTTTTTTTTTCTTTCTATCATTAAATTTTAGAAGGAGCAACACGTCAACCGATAAAGTTTGATACTCGAAGTCAAAGTACATTGCTATCGCTTGGCGGTTATCCTTCATTGTTAAAGCAACAGCTACGTGATTTGGTACTTAGACGGAAGTCTTTGGTTCGTGAAGAACCGGAAGACGAAGCAGGATTTGAAGCACAACTTCTATTTCGTATGCAGACTGGATCAGTACTGAGTACACAATTGAAAACAGGTATTACTAGAAGATTAAAACTTTTCTTAGATTTAATCGAGCTGTTTGGTCATATTTATCAATAGGAAATAATGGGAATTAGTTCCATTTTTAAAAAAGTGTAACTTTTAAAAAAAGTTATTATTGATAATTAGTAATCAAAGTTTCGCTTACTGAATAAGTAAAATTTAGATTCTCATTTTGGATCATTGTAAATTCAGCTTAATTTTTATTAAAGTGAAGTTTTCACTTGATTTAATAAATCACTGTTCAGCTGGGTATCTAAATTAAAATTTAGTTTGGTAGATATACATGATCTGGTTGGAGTGCGAAATAAAAAAAACTTATTCTTCACTAGGACAAACAATATACTTTCACGTCAAGTGGTTTAGTGAATTCGTGAATATATATTGTTTGTGGTTTATATTTATTTTTCTTGTTTTAAATTTAAATACATTTAGTCCACTTAACTGAACTGTTAAAACAGTAAAAATTTCATATTAGAAAAACTTTTAATGTGAGTAAGATTTCTCATGTAAGGTTTGGTGTACGATCCAGCAATGGCGAGGCATCAATGCTTTTGTGGTAATAATAGGAATCATGTGGAACACGGTGAACGTGTCCAATCAATTTGGTCTCGATTACATGAACGAGGTTTGGTTGAAAAGTGTGAACGAGTATTTGCGCGCAAAGCACCACTAGAAATGTTGAGAACGGTTCATGCCGCAACATATGTTACCTTTTTTGCCGTGTCGCCCACGGCTTGCCTCAAAGTAAGATATTTTTTAAATAAAGCACATTAAATTGAAAATTTCGCTATCACTATTGACTTCTGCTAGTTATAAATGCTGCACACTTAAAGTTGTGGATCTTCTAATTTTTTTTATTTTCTTCGTACTCATGTTGTCTAGAAATAACAGTCATCCTACTCGTTTAGTCACATATAAAGCTGGCGATTCATAGAAAGCAGTTTTGCTAACATAATAGAAGTCTATTTATGTACTCTTCATATAAACATTCACTTAACATTTAGTTGTAAAATGAAATTTTTTGTTCTTTTTCAGATGGAACCCTCACAATTACCTGTGAAAAGTTTCGTGCAGCTTTCGTGTGGTGGTATTGGGGTTGATTCAGACACATATTTTAATGACGCTTCAACACAATTAGCAGCACGCATTGCTGTTGGTTCCTTAGCTGAACTAGCATTACAGGTACTTTTCATTAAAAATATTTACCCATTTGTATTTTCTTATCATCTTGATAGAGAACGGAAATAAAAGGTAGCATTTGATGGCTTATTTTATTTCCATTTATAAAGATGGAAAATTAGCCTTCGTAGTTATCAAGTATTTATAGGTGGCAGAATCACGATTACGAAATGGGTTTGCATGCATAAGGCCACCAGGGCATCATGCTGAATATAATCAAGCGATGGGTTTTTGTTTTCTAAATAATGTTGCAATTACTGTGAAATACTTGCAGCAGGTATCTTTTATTGCAATCACTCAAAGTTGTTTAAAAGATAGTAAATGTTTTTTAGTTAACTTTGTCGTTTTATTTTAATTTTAATGATTTTAAATTTTTTTCAATTTTCGTTCATGATTGGTGAAGTCTCTATAATTTTCCAATTCTTCGATTGTGATAATTTAGCGATGTGCTGAACAGTGTTCTCGAATAGCAATAATTGATTGGGATGTTCATCACGGCAATGGTACACAGATTTGTTTCGAAGCTGATCCGTCCGTGCTTTATCTCTCTCTTCATCGTCACGATAATGGCAATTTTTTTCCGGGCACTGGAGCTGTTACTGAGGTTTGATACTCGTTACTCCATCGTCATGGTTATTCAAATTGCCTAAGTGTTCAGTGGAAGGTTTTTGATGGTAGAAAATCAGCATTTATGTATATGAATCTCGCAAGAAAGTGTTTATTGACTTATTTCAAAGGTTTAATAGTTAACTTTTGTTTAATAATGATGGTGTAAAAAACTTTTATAAAATTGGTAAAGGACTGTCTATTTCTTTCTATTTTTATAAAGTCAATTATTCCAGGTAGGTGTTGGATCCGGTAAAGGTTACACGGTAAATATACCATTTTCGGGTGAAATGATGGATGATGCTGATTATTTGGCTGCATGGCGCGTTATTGTTGTGCCCATATTAGACCAATTTAAGCCGACATTTATTATTGTTTCAGCTGGCTTCGATGCCGCTTTTGGACATTCTCAGGCTCTTGGAGGGTATGACTTTTTTTAAAAGCTGGATTCAAACACTTTTTCTGATGTGGAAATGAATTTTTTATCATATTAATTTGTTAAATTTTTTGGTTTTTTTTTTTTTTATAGATATAATTTATCGCCACAGTTGTTTGGCTACTTTACTCGACAGCTTATGCATTATGCTTGTGGTCGTGTCGTACTTGCCTTGGAAGGTGGTTATAATCTTGATGCAATATCAGATTCTGCTGAGGAATGTGTTAAGGTAATTTTTCATCCTATCTGTTTTATGATTCCGGTCAAAAAGTCGTATTGATCATTTGGTTTTATTACCAGAATGATGTGATGGAAGCTTCTGATTCATTTCATGCTTTTTTTGTGATGTATTCGTCGACTAACTATTTGAGAAGTATATTGTTATTTCTGAAAAATTTTAACAAATAGGCGTTATGTGGTGAAAGTCCAGAGACGACTGGAAAATTGAGTGATGAAGCTTTGAATGCACTCCCTAAGCAAAGTGCGCAGGAAGCGATTCAAAAGGTTTTTAAAACATTTTTTGTAACTTTTTTTTTATTTTCTCGATTTTTGATCGTTGAGGTACGTGATCCTCCTTTGATACTGAGGTTGAGGCGTCTAAGCCATGGATCATGTCTTAATTTTTGGTTGCTCTACTGAAACCTCCATTAAAAGATGGAAAGCGATGGAGTAGATTATAATAAGATGAGATTAGTGTGGAGATATTTTGCATGTATTTGAGATAACAATAAATATGATCCTCCGCTTTCATATTTCAGGTAGTTGCAATTCATAAAAAACACTGGCCGTCGTTGACGGCAGCGCAGGGCATTGGTAGCAGTGAACTTCAGTGGCAGGCGGTAGCACAGAAATTTGCTTCTCTCTCTGTTTGATTAAAAAGACTTTTCTTTTAATGAATTATTCAGGTTTTATTTTCAGAATGTCAGATTTCAAAAACGTTCGGTTCATTTTTCTTGGTATCCATAATGTAAGTTTTAGCATTTAATGTATTTAGCGAAACCAATTTTAAAATGTAGGAACACTGAGAATTGAACTTAAAGAGTGTGACAAAAAAGATATAAAATTTGTATGAGGAAATTGCTGTAACAACCGCATTTTCTTCTTTTCAGTATTCGTAATTTATATTTTTTGTGAACTCAGAGTTTTTTCAAGAGCAAGAAAGTTGACGAAGAAATTACGCTTAACTTTATTATCGTAATGTTCGTCTAAGCAGATATCCTTAAATTATTTATTTTAATATGAATTTGTGATGTTATTGAATTGAAACTGATTTTTCCACTTCCCCTGCCAAACTGTCAAAAGTGATATTTTTGTTAGATCTCAATTACTCGAGATTATCGTACTGAAAACCAACTGTTGCTTGATAGTAATAGTCGCACTGTTTGTTTATTATAGACTTTATTATTGATGAACTATTTCAAAACAGTATTTTTTATACTATTTAGACGGATATTCCTTTTAAATTTCTGTTCAGATTTTGCTTTATAAAACTTGCGTTTGAAAGTCATGATTTCCGGTTTTTTTCAATAAAAAACTTTGGTTTTATCATAGTTGAAAATGTAATCCCTTTTTATTCGGGTATGTATTTTCCAGTGGCCGTTTTACATATTGATTTAGATTATTATTCATGTGGGTGCCTATTAACTATTATTTAATAAGTACTATTCTTGAGGGAGATGCACTTTGCTGATACTTCGATGCTCCTTAACTGCGAATTAATTAGAATTTTTCTCCAAAAAAAAGGTATTTGTTTAAATGTCGCCCGTAGTATTGTTAAGCATACCTTTTTATAGAATCTTAAATGTTAGTTAAAAATCCCGAATTTAATCAAAAAATTGGTCCTATCCTTTATCTTGTACTGAAATTGATGTTAAGTGGTGTTCTTATTTTTAAAGTTGAGGAAAACTAAACTAATAAGTTTATCTGCAGATGATAGCGGGTATATCTGTTTACGTAACAATTGTAATATTGCATTTATTTGGATACCATTGTGTTTTAAATTTCCTTTTCTGTTTCATTTCTCATTGATGTGATTAAATTATGCGACAGATTTTCTTTTATCAATAATAAATATGGTTTCTCTTAATAATCAGTGATTATTTTTTTGTCAAAGTAAATATGATTGGTTTACATAGGATTTTTACTTTTACACTTTCAGTAACCTGTATAAAATGTTTTTTGATCACGAACTCCTATTATTCTTCATCACATAATCAAAACAAATAAAACAGTGCATTTTGGACTTATTGTATGAGTGAAATCTGAAGATTTCAACTGCTTTTGAAAGGTAGCGCAGTTTACGAAGTTTTCATGACTCTCTGCTCTTAAAATTTCCTGGTTATATGAAAATCATTGGCAATATCAGTGAGGCTCATGGGTCTATGCTTCGACTTCTTAGATTCAGTGTCGCTGAATGGCACTTTAACTTTCGCTTTTAAAGAAATTGTTACCATATTCCTTAATTTGATTGAGTTAAATCGTGCAGACTTATTAGCGTGTACTATTTTTCAGTTCATAACTTCCGTTCTATTCTCTTAATAATTTACAGGCATCGAATGAAATTTTTGGAGTGAATAGTCCTTCGCATGGAAATTAGAGAGGAAGACAGATTAAGTCAAACAAAATATGATTCAAAGTGATGTTTTCATATCCTTTTTTTTTAAATTTTTCCATTAAACAAATTTTTGCAAGGGCGACTTTTTTGAATTCGATCTTTATTTCGAAGAAGAGTGTGAATAATGAGATGAACTGTGCTGAAATGAAATTGATTACAAATTTGATTGGGATTAATTAAATAATGAAAAGAAAGTTGCAACTAAAGCATTTATTTTTTGAACTTTTATTTTCTTGAAGATGATAATGTAACAATGATGCGACGAATTATACAATGCCTGTTTTATTCCATCATCCTTAATTTCCTGAATGCGATAACGACTGCGAACCAAAAGTAGTCTAAAAATATTAATTTTAGTAGTAGGAAGTTACCCAACTTAGTGTCAAATCAAATATTATTTCGACTTTTTGATTTGGCATCCAAAACTATAAGTCAAAGAAATTGAAGGGATGATCACAGGTTGAATAAACGTCGAGAGATTTGAATCATTCCTGATACTGAAAGTGAATTATGATATAGAAAAAAAAGAAAGATATGTGGAGATGATTCATACATTTCATGTGATGAATATCATGTTTAAATCATTCTGACAGAACCAAAATGGATTGAACCAAACTATAGCATGCTTTTTTATAATAAAAATAAACATGAAGACAAGGTTAACTTTCAAACCAGTCAATTCAATACTGATTAGACTTGCAGATTTAGCTGAATCAAACGGATATAAAAACGCGAGGAATATGTTTAATTAAAAATTTAAAGGGCCAGGATAAAAAATTTAAGGCTTGGATTATCTTTAAAATACTTTGATAAGAATCTTTAATTTTTCAATAGAATGCCAGTGACCACACCACAATTCATCTGTGATTGTCCATAAAATTTGTTTTATGAATGGTTTGTCAGATCTTCATTAGATTTTGATTCGGCATTTGTTTGATTTGGTGTTATAAAAGCTCAAAATTTATTTTCTAAATATTTTTTCTGATAAACTTTCGAGTTGGAATGTTGAGCTTAGTGTTATTTTATTCATTCCAACATAAAAGTTTAAAACAATTCCTATCAAAATTCTAAAAATGAAAGAAGTTGAAGAAATGGAATTACTTGCTAGAAAGAAGGGAAGAAATGAAATATTTGTTGAAAATTTATTAGCATAGTAAATAAACGAAAATAATTTTGTTGTTTAATTAAGTTTATCTCTAACTAACTGACAGGGAGTTAAATCACATTCGGAAATTTATAATAGCTTTTTTTTCGGTTTACTTGGTATTCTCAAAATTATCACTTTGGTCAACCAATTATCAAAATCACATAATTTTCATTTGACAACGTACGGATAAATGTAGTAAAAGATGTAATGAATCATGAAATAATTCGATAAAAAAGAGACTGTTGACAAAATCAGTCTGACTTGATTCATTGATAAGCCGTACCACTATAAAATATCTTTCGCATTAAAATCACGCAAGGAATATTTAGCAATCTTTATGACAATTTCAAAAGGAAAAAAATTTTATTACCTATCGCAGCATAAATATGCTTAAAATCCAAATTTTACTCGTTTACTTTTATTCTTTCGAACTTATCGGCCTTTTGCACATCGAGATGACTCTAAAATCATTGCTTTACTATTTATTAATTTTTAAATGCTTTGCTTAGAATTCTCTATATTTCATTCATTATCACACTATTCTCACTAATCTTTCATTAGTTTAAACCAGTTAATAAATTTTCATTTTAAATTAACTCCTCATTCAAATTTGCAAGAAAAACATTTCTAATCAGAAAATGACAGAAGTTAAAAGTGCAGCAGAAGAGAATATTTTGTGTTTTGTTCCAAATCACTTATTTCTAATCATTTTCTTATTTAAGTTTTGAATATTTTCAAGTATTTTACAAGAGAAATTTTAAATACATCATTAAATCTTTTACTATAAATAAAAATTTTTCCATTGGCCTTTATAAAAATGGGAAAATGTAATTCTTATCAATCGCCTGTTCTGGTGAATTCATTTTTTAATTTTCCTAATTTACTTTCATTCTTTTCAGTTTTTTAGTTCACATTATTAATGCTAGATTGTCTTGTCATTTTTTTATCATGTCAGTACAGTCCGAAAAAAAATGTTATTGGCTATTATTTCATCGGAGATATGTTATTCCAGTTTCTTGCCTAGTTGATGAGACATTGGAATGACTAATTAAATATAAATATAATTAACGAGACAAATTACCATGCTGTTCCAGTTCACACTTAATTAGCAATTAGGAATGTATCCAAAAATCATCTTGACGTTTTTCTCAATCTGTATCGCAGTCTTACATGCGTGTGCACCACAATCATCAAAATCTGGTAAATTCATTTTAACACTTTTCATTAATAGTAACACTTAATGCTTAAATGTCTTATCATATTTGTTAGAATAGTTTGGTTTACGATTAACTTCCAAAAACTTAGAAACCTTCCATTCTCTACATTATCAATGACTAATTTGCATTATAGAATGTCAAAACTGCGCAGATTTCCAAACAAACGTAAAAAAAAGGAATTCTTCCCACTTATCCGTGGAAGGAATAATGGTGTCTTATGGCGTGAATCCTAACGGATGTAGATTCGCAACGTTGCTATGTTCGAATCCCAGAGCAAAAGATATCTTAATAGAGGTAACCAATCATAATATTATTTATGCATCCATAATTAATAATTTTTTTTTTTTTACTTTTGCTATTTTTAGTGGTATGGCCCATCTAGTGAAAATCTTGGAATTACCGGTGCTATCAAGAACACTAAAAAAGTGATCAGTTTAATTAACTGTAATCAAAATTCTCAATGGACTTTGACAGAGAACGGTAAAACTGAAATTATCCAATCAGCAACATGTGAATACATAGAATAATTATTCTTTGTTGAAAAATTATTTTTTAACTTGAATTTGCTAAAGTTGTGCACTATTTGCAAGAGCGCTACCATTAACTTTTGCTGATTTATCTCAAGAAGATCGTTAAAAACAATCAAATTATACAAGATCTGGTAGTAATGAATTGTTATACCATGATACTATAAATATTTTATTAATGCGTATTTATTCGAAGGGACGAATCGAAATGAATGGAAGCAAGGTATGTTAATAAACTGACAGTTTAAATTTCTAATTGCGAGCTGTAAGTGACAGAGAAATGTACTTCTAGCATTCTTCAATTCTAAAACACGAATTGAAATATTTAATTGAACTGAACCAGTAAAATTGTTTCAACGAGTCGTAGCTATCAGCTAAGCGATGTATTGATACTTTCCTGACATTTATAACTTTCCTTTTTTAATGAAATTTGCACTATTTTATTTTGATTAATTATTGCCGCAGTAATTATGCAATAAATGGAGAGATAAAAAAGACAAAAATGAAATTGAATCTGAGTACATAAAACGAAGCAAATATCTGTATGATTTAAAAAGTTATCATCTGGCAATTGATATTTTCGACTTCCCTATAGTTACTCTGCCCATATCATTCATTTCCATACGATCGTCTACTTTAAAAATTCGACGATTTCCTTCATCTTCCGAAATATGAATTCCTATAATTATATTTTATTCATTCACGCAATTGTCAAGCATGTATGCAAAATAAGCGGCAGCTAAGCACATAACTCTATACAATAAGTTTGTGTCAAATGGTCAAGTTTAGAAGTTTAGACTAATTAATCGTCATGATAAGTTATTCTCAATTATTCTCTTGCAGAAGTACTTATTTGAAATCCTAATAAAAATATCAGAATCAGCTATCTTTCCATATTTATGTGTCTGTTTGAAAGTTTGCTAGTAATTTTTTTTTAATTTGTTCGGTTTCTGGCAAAGATACCTCTCCCTCTAAGTGCTATCATTCTCTAAGCACAGCACGAACTTCTAGCGGAAATAAGTTAGGGAATGTATATACATAAGGTATACCGATAGTTAAATGATAAAACCAAGCGCCAAATGCTGCACCGATAAATGGGACAAAGATTGGTATTGGGAACCATTTATAGTTTTGATAACTAAAAAAGGATAGATAAATTAGAGAAAAGAGATGTTTCGAAAGCACATTAACAGAATTCAGTTTAAGCAAAAATTAGCTGTGAGGGAATTCTATAGTAGAAACATTTTTTGAACTAAGCAGTGTCTCTAATTCAAACTCATTGGTAGATTCAGATGAGATTAAACAGTCGACTTTCTATTAGTTTACCAACTTGCTCTTTAAGCTATAGCCTTCTTCTTAAATTAACACTACATTTTTTTAAAGTAAAAACCGAGCCATTTTATTCTCTATATTCTTTCTAGTGAAATCAAAGAAAGAAGAAAAGAAATTGACCTCACAACGCTCCAACCATAACCGACAGCTAGAGCCATAAGTTTTGGGCCCAGATCTCTTGCAGGATTAATCTCCGCTCCTGCATTTTGACTAAGAGCTAAACCAATCAAGACGATTACCAAGGCAAGAATCAATGGTTGTGCCACAACTGGAACTTTGTTCCTTGAGTCAGTCATCATCATTATACAAAAAGCGAGAAATGCTGTACCAATAAACTGAAACAAGACATGTCATGAGGTACAGGCGATAACATCATACGGTCTTAAATTGTTTTGAAAAATAAATAAAAAGGTTTGAATTGCATTTGTTGAAAGAGTCATTAATGTATGGCAAAATTTTAAAACATTTAAAAGAAGTTAACAATTAATTAATTCATGAATTTAAAATGTATTTCCAAGATGATCGTACTTATCAACACACTGATTAGTCTGAGATATACACACTAGTAGGTACCATCATGCTTTCAACAAAATAGAAGAATGATGCGACCTGGTCGAAGATACAGCCAAAAATAGTCATATATTCCTGTGGCGACGGGACAAATATTCCGATTGTCGCCTTCGATCCAACTGTTTGTCGTTCACCACCATCAAAATGATTGATTCCATCTGCGGAAAAGGAAAGCGTGAAATTGCGCTAAGCAGTCAAATCGGAAAATTACTGGCGAAATTAGCCATACGAAATGATTGATTTTCGAAAAGGCATAGAATCATAGTATTATGGCGGTTATTACGGAAATTATCCTTCGCTTTAATAAAGAGTTATAAACCACCATATTAAAGCCCCAAATAGTCTCATTGGCATGTAACATTTGATCGGTTTCTACAAGCTAATTATTGATCTCAATCTGAAGTTATCGCTTACTGTCCGCATTACTTTATACTGCAAAAGTAATTAGCTTCAAGAATTACAAGTCACAAATTTTTCAGCCATGATCGAATTTAAAATGTTATTCTTCATCTTCATTTTTACCCTTCGCATTCAATTTTTCTGGCGAAAGAATAAATAATAAATATTTTGTCACCTGACCCTTTTTCAAGAGCATGTTGGACATGCAATAAACGTTTTTGACGTAATTACGTAAACGAAATGCAAAATAATTGTTTTATGTGCTAACCGTAATAGAGCAAAAAAGTTATTATGCTACCCATAAAGGCACCAAATAATTGGGCAATCGAATATAGTATGAATTTATATGCTGGTAATTTGCCACAAAGATAAACTGCAAACGATATGGAAGGATTCATATGTGCTCCTGTAACGTGATCTTTTTTTAAGTAAATAAAATATTTGATTACGTGCCCCTACAGTAACGACACCAATACATCATTTTACAGTAAGAAGAAAATGCTCTATTCTTTTAAAAATGATCCTTAACACTTGGGCATTTTTCAATGATGCAGAAAATGTTATTGAAATAATTTTGTGATTTTTGAATAAATCCAACAGTAAATGTATTTTGTTAGTCCAGTGATTGACTGAAACAAAGCGGATAAAATCCTGATAGCCTAAGCAGAGACTATACTTAATGATGCTTAGACTAGACATGTTTTTCTGGATTAAGTCACTACGGATTATTGGCCTGAAATATTGGATTTCTCGCCATTATAAGCACTTTGAACACCAAAATAGCATCTTTATAACATTTTAAAACTGCGATTACCATCTTTGAAAACGTACCAGATATTCGAGCAGCGGCAAAAGCACCGGTACCTATTCCGAGGCCCCATCCAATGACTACACCAATTTTGTTTAAATCACCACCACCGAGTAAATTTGCTGCATTTGTTGAGGTACCAGCAAACTGCAAACACAGGAAAACTACTACTTGAATGACTAAATGAATCATATTCGATAATTAAAAAAAAGACAAGAAGGGTCAAAGGAGAGTTTAAAATGATAAACAATAAATTCTATTTATCAGTAAGTTGTTCTTTAAAACTTTAAATTTTCATTTCGGAGGAAAAGTATGGCATCATTCGTTTTGTAAGAAAAAATTGTAATAAATATCAAATAAATGGATAATTAGCGTGTTGTGAATTTGTTGGCTGCTGTGTTTTACCTGTTGAAGGTTCCATTTTTTGTAAATTTTATAATTAACTGAATTCAAATTAGTATGAATCAACTAACGAGTCGAACAAGTGATGCTAGTCTCCAGAGAGGTCATAAAGATGAAATAGATTTCATGGTTTTCTGTTAGTTTTAGGCAATAGCAAGAAATTTTACCAGCAAAAGACCAGTGCTGATGAATTCAGCTAGAAGGCACCGTATTAATTCATTGTGAATTCGAAACTTACTTCGAGCGATAGCAACATTATCTTCCATAATTAATATTCTCTGAAAACTATGTCTGTTTTTATTGCTGTGAAATTCAGGATTTATACAGTAATTATAAAACTTGTAGTAGTCAGCAATTTTTGAAAATGAAGCTCACTGATTGATATTTCAGGTGGAAGTCAACGCGAAAGTTGGGACGAGCTTTCTTTTCTTCTAGCAATAGTGAAACCCAACAAATGGCAGTTTAATGAATTTCAGATTTTCAAAATATTCAGATTCTCGGACGGATGATATCTGATGTTTGCAACAGGACGACGAACTGATTTTGGAACAGCCGTATAAATCGACAACGATAATTCGCTAAAAATTAAATACACCGACCGACAGTGAAGAAAAATCACGAATTTAGAAAATTGCAGGGAAAAGAAAATATTGCTATTGAATCAACGTTTCCAAAAATTGTCTGATGGACACGATTGCTCACGAATAAAAACTTCTTCCACAAGAATAATTAATTGTGACTGGTTACAGCAGCGCTCTTTACTGTTACTTAATGTAGTAACGAGAAACTCAGCATAAAAATGTCAAAAAAGGAAAAGTACCTGTCGTCATATATTTTCCCAATCGGTATTTTTGCATTTAAATTTTAGCTTATTAGTTTTTGCCTTCCTAACTAGTTTGCTCGTATTTTCGTTCTATTTCTTCCTGATCCCCACTTCGGATATTATCAGCTGTTCGAAATACAAAATAAAAAAAAAAACTGAAATAAAAATTCTCGATATCCATTTTTACCAGCGTGGTCGAGAGCACAGATAAAACGAAATTTTAATAAAGGGATAATTAAATAAATCCATTTCATACCACAGTAATTTTGACTATTAAGCCAATGTTTTTCAATTTTTTTCCTTTGTTTGCTTCACTTTTATTTGCATTCAGTTTAGCAGCTGACAAAATGCTTGTCATATAACAAAAGTAAAGAGATTATTATCTATGGAAATTCATGGCCTAAACTACTCTTAAAATACAGATTTTTTTCATTATTGTTTGATGTATTTTATTAATGGATAGATTCAAAAATTTTTTTCTCTGTATGACAGCTAAGGCGATTCATCTTAGATCCGAGCACTTTAACCTTCTGATTCTAATTCTGACTAGTAGTTTTTATCATCGAACTTTTATCATCCTCATAATGTGTCCAGTTTTCTTTGTTATTCTTAATGCGTTATCTCGAGCAGTTGCTGGTGAAACAAATAACATTTACTTAAGATTAACTTTGTTTTATGGCATTAAAGATATTTCATCTTTATCTAAAATAACTAAACCGTAATACTTCGTCAATAATTATAGTATAAATGTAATTTCGTTCCAAACTTTTTCATTGTTTGCGAAAAAGTCAAATTTGTCTGGCTGCTTAATATTTGCTCTTCAGGGCAAACACTTAAAATGGTTTCTATTTTTAAATGAAAGAATTATTCAAAGTGCTCATAAAAAATATTGCTTTGCATGGGTATATTACGCACCTTGCAATTCATCTAATTTTTTCTTCCAGGGTTCAAGTCTGTCAACAGGTGGTTATCTTTTGGTGGCCAAACAGATTCGGTATGAGCGTTGTTTATGCTGCCGTATCACTGTATGAATTTTCCTAATTTAAATTTTAATAAAAATTAAATCTCTATAAGGCAAATGCGTAAGGGAAGTGAATGTTGTGAAAGTTACTATACGCAATGGTTCTTTCTTATTGTGAATTCATGTTTTATCTGAAATGAACTTTTTTTTTCTTCAAATTGTTCACTTTTGTTTTTGCGTTGGTGTTGTTCACATGTTATCTTACTATATTATTAAAGCTTGAAGTGTTACTTGAAACCAATCCGAAAAGTTTACTTTAGAACTATTTTTGTTGATAAGTTTAAAACTGGCGAGGATGCCATATAGACCATAATTTGATCAGACCAAGATTCAGCTCTGACCGGCCTTTTTTGCTTTTTTTTCAAGCTTTCGTAAAGTAAAATAAATATCTTTCTTTCAAGACTGCCATGTATGCTGTGCAATTTTTATATATTCTGGCTTTTTCCTTAATGTGCATTGCAACGTACACTGCGCACGGCTTCACGTCTAAAGCAATACCGAATTTAGTTCTTATTAGCATCTTGCTTATCATTGAAATCTTGGCCATTTTCGCAATTATGAAACAATGGGCTCTTCTCATATTACCATTCATAATTTTAATTGTAAGATTTTTGTTTGAATCATCTCACGGACAGTTAATATGAAAATCCAATTAAGAAAGTATGTGTATTTATCAATTATTGAGCAAAACTTTTTTTGCCCCAAAATCATTCAAATTTAATTTCAGTTTTCATTCCAGTTTAATGTCGCCATTGGAGTGTTTAATTAGCTATAAAGTGTCAAGTGTGATATCTACACTTTAAGACTCATTAAAAACTTTATTATTCATTCACACCGAATTACCGGAGGAAGAGACACTTCAGACCACAGTCCCATAGACTGGACATCACCCTAAGATATGCATTAGTTACTAGATGACTTGACATAAAGTACAATAAGATCGAATAACGTCGAAGGGAAAATTTGCTCACAAATAAGTGCAGATGGGCTATTCATGAATTACCACAGAATTCAGGCATTTATTACTGGATTATCCATCTTACTATTTCTGTTCCGTATTTATCTTTGGTGTCGGGATGGTGGTGAAAGTAAGCGCTGCCGATATGTTTTGAAAATAAAGGCACCAGATTATTCACTTTTAAAGCTAGTATTTATCGTTAAAATAATTCCTTCAGTTTATGAACTTTTTCTGAAGGTTTTAATTAATTGCTTTTTATAACCTTATTGTAGCAGCTGATTTATGCTTGACTATAATATCAAACAATCTAATTATGATTATTTATGTCTTTGCACTAGTTGTCTCGATGCGATGGAGAAAATACACGATTGGTTTGAAGAAAGTAAAATTTGGCTGAACAATTTATTTTATCGTAAATTGAATACTTAAAATCATGTTTTGTCACATTTTATGAAAAAATAATAAAATATTAATTGTTCTAACTAGAAATTTAACAAAACAATACTTTTTCTTCTTGTCTCAAAGTGTCAGACTGTTCGCCATATAAGCGATACAATCCCAGTTTTTGGTAACGATTTTAGATGCTCAAAAAATGATTCATTTTCATCTTTTTAAAAGATGTTTAATAAAAAGTTGTATAAATTTTAGCTATACAATAATCATTTTGTCTGATATTTTTTATTCCTTTTACTTTTCATTACTTTTTTTTAATGGTATAAAATGATTCCAAGACTGATTTTATGATATTAACTCGATATTTAAATTTCATCTTTTTCCAGAAAATTTAAATTAAGGATTAAGTGTCTTAAAAAATATAAAGATCCTTTGAGCAAAAAAAGGTGGTTAAATTTTTAAAAGTATGATAGCAAACGTACTATTAGGAAAATAATTTGGTTAAACATGTAGTTCGATTTTCAAATGGCTAATTCGAAAATATCAGTAAATTCACTAAAGAATGGTTAACTTTGGTAAAATTTATTAGTGTACTGATACGTGTGAATGAATTATAAACACAAGCAATTTAGAATATTTTTTTAATGAACAGTGTTGCGTTTCTTGTTTTCACATCACAATGATTCATTTCACTCCATGTCTCTCTGATTTTTGTATTTTATATTTTTTACATGTTACCTTTCAAACAAATTTAAATTACCAGGTGAAAAACTAAACAACAGATAGCATTAATCAACTTAGTGGGTAATTGTATTACGGCACTACCTCCACTGTTTCTAAATTCTCTCATTTCAAATGCTCAAATAACTTATCATCAGAACGAACAATTTCAAAAAAAAAAACTACACTGTTACAGTCGGTAACAGTGTCTTCCTTTCAAAGAGCAGAAGAGAAATGCTGTTTAAAATTATAGATTATAGAATTTATGTAAAGAAAACGAAAATGATAATTACCTAACAACTCTATTGCACAACTAGCATGGAATAGGACATCCTGTTCAATCCTCATATTTTTAAGCAGTTCATTTAACATTAAGATTTTTAACTTCCTTGATAGTATCTTTTGTAGTAAAATTAAGCAGCAATAATGAATAATGTACAGCATTCTAATAACAAGTAGATTGTCTGAACCGAAGATGGAAACGCCTAATCTCACTTTCCCGGTATAGTTTGGATTGTTATAAGTCTATGAAACTTTATCAGCAATGTTAGTAACGAGTGGTAATGTAATGCTCAGTTAACAACACCAGTAACGGAATATTTATTTTCTTTTTACACTGTGTTTTCAAATAGAATAATTGTACTTACTAAATATAAGTTACGAAACACCCTACACAAATACTACTCCATGTTTCTTGTAAAGAAAACTGATGTAATTTCAGCAGTTAAAGTAAATGAAAATTATAGAAATACATGCAAATAACTCCAACTTTGATAGTTCCTCACTTCAACCAATTCTAAAAAGATTAAATCTAAAAATAAGCAGATAGAAAGAAAGTATTCTACAGTTATACACTTTCTTTTGAAATTCCCAAATACTCAAAAAATTTTACTGAGGTGCAAACCATTAGTTTCAATGTCCTGAATTTTATTTTTTACTTTTCTAAAGAAAAAAAAAATGAAATTTAAATCATGCTTCACAGTCTTTAGTTTTTCTTTTGCGGTAAATTGTGCTGCAATATTCATAAAATTCTCATTTCAAATAAAATAATTTAGTCTAGATGACTTAAGCAAGTCAAATCCTATTTAGAAATGTATTTCACAATAAACTATGCCATCTGTGTGTTTACAGTTTTTTCTAGAAAACACAGCAGAGAAATATCCCTTCAGCAAATAATGTTCATATGTACGATCAGATTCACATATCATCTAATATAAACACTTTTTTTTTTGAAGTTGAAAATAGTCAGAAGTACTATCAACTAATAAAACACTTTATTATCGAAAAGATACTCTACAAAACAATTTTTTTTTCTGTGTTTAGGCAACTTTTTGCTCATTGATTATATTTTAGGCCAACAAAGTTCAGTAATAATTTGAAAGAAACGTCATTTACAAATCGGAAAATAACACATAAATACCGTGAAACACTCATAATAGGATGGATATGTACCCACTAATAGAATAAGTATGGAAAAAATTAAAAAGCTGCACCGTTGAGACGACCCTTTTAAGATTATGTAAGACTGTGTATGTGAACAACAATTCGTCTTCATCAAAATATACATCAGACACACATTACGTTTTACTTTATTTTCAGTAAAAAGAAACTTCGGAGTATTAAAAGCTAAAAGTTTTTCTTGCAAATTGTACTAAAATATATGATCGGAAAAGAAGAAAATCTGCCTAAACTAGCGGAAACACCCAATACAATACTTTACCAGATAATTTGCAATCGCACCATACGAAATATGACCTAATGAGAGTAATACCGATAAATCTACCAATCGAAAAACATTTCTCATTAAATGGTTTTTTTGATCAGATCTTTGTATTTCTTACATCGTTGCAACCACATATGCCACAATAGATGCATTGCTACTGTAAAAGTTGAAATTTAATTAAGTTCATCTAAAAGTAATCCAGAAAAAATGAAGTATTCCAGGTTTAAAGTGCAGTGAATTTGAGTAAAACTGGACAAATTTTGCTCGATAAATCTAGACTTCGCATGGAGCACACGATATGTTCTTTTAGTTTAGATGATTTTTTAGTACGATAAAATAATTTCTACAAATTTAGTTCACTTAATCATGAGCACAAAAAAATGATTTATACTAAAGATAAATATCAAGCCAAACATGAACAAACGTACCAAAAGGGAAAACGAACAAAAAAAAGACTCCAAGAGCAAGGCTAAAATTAAACCCAATATTTGCGGCATTAGGAAGCTTAATACTGTATTTTTCAGTTCGATAATAATAAGGAATACAGCGATACATAGTTATACCTGAAAATGAATATTAATAATTGAAACCCTGAAAAATTTTAATCGCAAAGGACCAAAGATTAATGGTCTAAAAATTATTTACAACCAATTTTAACATAATAAATAAATCTTAAACAGAAAAAAAAACTCAACAACTTATGACTTCAGTATGTTAAGTATATGAAATTAGAAAATATAGATAATTACAGGACAGTCTCGATTGCGCTTACTACGTCCTTCTTTACACGAATTACCAAAATACAAAATTACCTTCAAGAAGTAAACCAACTGGATAAAGTACCAACCATATATTGTAGCGTAACCATGTGAGCAACGAAATCTCAACTTTCAGATTTTTCGTCAAATAATATGGATACCTAAAGGAAAAATTTTCCCACATTTTCCCAAGAGGCCTCTCTTAAGCAAGAAATTACTAAAAATTCTTTTCTCAGAACCAAAAAGATCACTATTTATTCGCCTCTTAAGACCATGGATATACAGTAAGACTTCTACTTGAACTAACAAAAAAAAAACCATAACTGAACATGATTACAGGTAACTGTACTCGCATTAATTATTGAAATACCGGAGTGATGCTTTCTGAACATAAGCTGTAGCTGTACATTTAATTATTGTATAACAAACCGGAAAATTTCAATCGAAAAATACGCGATTATTAAAATAAAAGTAGTCGAAGCGTTTTGTATATCTGGACACCCATCAATAATATATATGATTGCTAAACGTCCACAAACCTATAATTTCAAAAATATAGACATTCAAATAGTGTGGGAAATACTGACAACCAATAATTATAAAGTCGAGATTTTACCTTAAGAATAAAAAGTAAATAGTTTCAACTAATTCGATTACGAGAACCACAGGTGTGAGCTAAGGCAATGAAGCAATAAATATAAACGTAAAAGATGCTCAGACCTGGATAAGTCCGACTTGGTAACTGCCCTTCGTGAAGCCAACCAGTGCATGTACAACATCGATTAATTGCAAAAAAGTAGCAATTTTCACAACGCTGATATTATTCTGCCAAAACGAGTCATAGTATTCTGAAAAAAAAAAGTTCTGTATAACTTTATCTTTACGGCGAGAAGCCATTACGAAAGTATAAAAAATAGCCATTGAGGCATTTAAATTTTTACTTGAAAACAGCAACTCATTTCTCTATACTTCTCCATTAATTATTGAAACCATCTACAATAGGACCGGGAAAGACAAGTAATGAAATAAGCTCACCATTTCCAGCAGAGAAGAATTTAATAAACAAATTAAATAGCAAATATGCATGAAGTATAAATAAAGATAGATTGTATGCAGAAAGGTACTGGGTCAGCAAATGATTACATTTTTCAGCGAACCGTTTTACTGAAACAAATTTTACGGATTTTTGCCTTAGAAAAACCAAAAAAGAACCAAAACTATAAAATAACAAAAATTGGAATGCCTTTTAGCTGCTAAACACAGAACAAAAATTTGTTCAGGCGTACAAAGACATTGTAAAATAACCTTCATTGATAAATTCTGTTTCTGTTTTAGGTTTACTGCGGCATTCTTTCAAAATACGCTGTGTCAGCGCATCCATTTCTGCCTCCGGTGTACGCTATAAACACTTTTGACTGACGAAAAAAATTTGAATGTTCTGAATGGAGGTTTATGGAAAAATCCCTTCCTAAGGGATTTCCTCATAATGAAGGAAAACAAACCGAATTCATATTAATCATTTCATAATCTTCGTCTGTTTCGCTTCCGTCTGGATCTTGGAATCGATCAAAATCGATCTTGAAAAATGCCTCATTGAAATATCATTATCAATCACTTAGTAAAGTAGGCAGACTGGAAAAATAAAAATGTTTGACTTCATTTTCGTACTCCAAAAAAAAATATTGCAACTCGGATTTACATTTTAACATATTTTTTGTGTTCGGATGAGTAAGCATAAAAAATCTAAAACTTGCGCACTCGAAGCCAAGAATATCGACTGCCATTTTTGAGAATAGTAGGCCACCACTTAGCATTTTTCTTCTTCAAAATATATAATAGCTTATTTCCACCTTCTTGTCCACTCTGGAAATTATTACTACGTTTGCTGATGATATAAGCTGCCAGACTGCCGATGCTAATACTTCTTCAAATTTAAATAAAACGAAAATAATAAGTGAAGGAAGTTATATCAATGGGGAAATAATAGCAACTGAACATCGAATTATATTGTAACAATTACCTTCTCCATTTCCACTTCCGCAAATAAGGGCAAGTCAAAGTTATATTCACATCGACCGTGCGCACCAATTCCGGTAGCATGAAATTTAAATACGTTGTCTACTATAGCATAACTAGCATCCTGAAATTATTGCGAAAATTGATATCTCAGCAAAATCTTTCTACCACCAGGAA
This sequence comes from Setaria equina, assembly GCA_003012265.1. Lineage (NCBI taxonomy): Eukaryota > Metazoa > Nematoda > Chromadorea > Rhabditida > Setariidae > Setaria > Setaria equina. The sequence continues at coordinate 4,715 of PQVD01000515.1, read as the reverse complement.
GAGTGTCTTAATTCTAATCATGCCGGCACAAAACCGAAAAAGACGGTCTAATCATGGATATTTTTTGAAAATAATTTTGAAAACTGACTGCTCGGCAGTACCGTTTTAATTCCACATACCGGCATAAACAATGAAGAAATGATCTAACCGATGAATCTTTCAAATCAATAGTTAGAAAAAGTAATGTTTCGTTTTGCGCCCAATAAACGAATGGACGTCGTGCCATCGTTATCAGTTCAGAAGATGCACCTGAATAACAAATTAAGTTGAAATTGCAATGAAACGATGAAACGCTCCCTCCAATCACTATTTTCTAATCAATTTTGGTTTAAAGAAAATGTTAATGTAATGTAAGTATCGAAATCAATGTTTAGCGTAGATATTTTTAGGAACTAATTCTTTGCTGGAGATTTTAGGAATTATTAAAAGTAAATAAAATAAATAATTCAATGATAAGTTTCGAACTGTCCGGAAAATTTCCCCATTTTAGCAACTCAGAGTGAAACCTAATGAGTAAAGTTCCTACTCTCTCAGTAATTTTACCAATGTTTTCCTCTCTCGAGACTTCCCTTTACATGCTATTTCTCAAATTTCATTAATCCTGGTGTCTATTCAGTGAGCATCTGCCTTTTCCTTTACCGAAGCATCGGATATTGAATACTTAATAACTAAAAGTTGATTACATGAATGAAACTCCTTTAGTATTCGATTCAGTTGGAGGAGTGCTTATTGTTTTTCCGTATGATCAACTTTAACGTAAAAGATGCCTCACACAAATTACTTTGTTGTCCGTCTAAGTGTTTGATTTAATCTACCTGCTAATACAGAGTACTGATATCATTACCTTGTTGGAGTCATCTTCGGATGTTGGTGTCTGGATTGTTCCTCAAAATATGCATTTAATCTATGTCATGCTTCTCCATTAAATATTGGTTGATTTCAATGGAATATTCCGATAGGTAATGGGGCTGCATTAATGATAAATTAGTAATTAATAATAATGTTGTTTGAAAATATTGCGTTTATAAATTTTTGGTGAACTGACTGAAATATATTTCTTATGATTCAGAGATTGCGCGTGGAGTCACGTTTTGAACAGTGACAATATTTCGATTAATATTGATCTTAATGAAAAGATCATTGAATGTTAAAATATTTCATATTGCAAGTTTTCAAATTTCTTCACAGAAAGAAAATTTTTAAGTTTTTGAAGTGAAAAATATGAAGCTCGAAGAAAAGGAAAAATTAGTTATAACTCTTGTGCGACAAATGAAGATTTAAAGACATTTTTATTTCGGATATATTTATTTTTTCTTAAATAAAGGCTTTTCACTTTTTGAAAATAACTAAAAATTTATGTATTTCCTTTCCTTTACTTCATTTAATTTCCTTATTTTTATTTATTTTGTCGTTATCATAGTCCTCATAAAATGTTTTTCCTTTAAAGTAGAAATCAAGTTTTAAAGAAGTCTGGCGATGGTTCAAAAAATATGATCCTGGTAACTAGAAAACTGAAAACTGTTTTGTCGTATTAGCTCTTTGCTCTTTTCCTTCTAGAAAAAGGTTGGTTCTTTCAATTACTCTTTAGAGAATGGTGACACAGTTTAAAGCATCAAGTTTTTAAATATTCAACACTGGTATAATTTCAACTGCGGCGATAAGAAACTATCTCGAGTAAAAACAGGCCAGTACCTATTTTCCTTCCTGCGAGAAGTCAACCTAGCACTTGGACTTCGCTGAAAATTACCTCTCATTCGTTGTTTATGAATGCAATAAATATCTAAGTTTTAAAAATTAATTTAAGAAATGCACTTTGTTTCCAATTATCGGATAGTTAAGGCAGTTGGTACGAATTTCCAGCGATTATATCGATGAAATTATTGGTCGTTATTTTAACGCAAACATTAATTTCGATCCAGAATTACGAGATGTCACTATTCTTCTGCTACTGTATCTTTCATTTTTTTTTTTCTGTTTTTTTATGGACTATTGTTTGATTCACTTTTAGTTTACATTCTCAGCAGCAATTATTTTTCCCGCAGAAACTTATTGCATATTGTATCAGAAAAGAAAAGTGGTAGTCGTATAAATTCGCTGGTTAAAATTATTGCTTAACTATATGTTACTCTTTGTTATTTTTGTATGTCGAATGTTTTCGATATTTATCAAACAAAATATCCTTTTAATGAAAAGCATCAAAAAAGTATTGGAAATAAAAGAATAACTTTGCTAAGAAATGTTTATGCCACTTAAAGCTAATTTTGCTTTTTCAATTTCCATTTCTTTGAAAGCGTATATTGTAATGGTAAAAGAACGATTTCTCTTATTTTATCCATTCTTATCCTTTCTTATCTGCTTAATTACTAAATGAATCCATTTCATAACATGTATAGTGTGGGTTTAGGTTGCACAAAAATATTTTAAAATGTTTTAAGATCATATATTTGGTCAAACTGATAAGCACACCTGCCTTTAACTGTATAAATTATATTCATGTGTGACGTCAACAGATCTTTAGATAGACAATGATTTGCAAATATTAATTAATAACATGAAATTAGGTTTAAAATAAAGACTAAGTTAAACTTCTGTGGAAAACCACGTGTCTGCAGATAATAACAAGATTATTAATAACATAAAGAAACATGATTTAATAATAACATCAGGAAGGACGCTTGAGAAGTTCGAACGGAGTGCAGACTATTTTATATACTGATAGCAATATTAGAAATACCTAAATTCGAAAATAAAGAGGAGATTCCATCTGAAGTAGTATTTGTATAATTAAGCTTGCAGATGTATCGAGCGGTTAAATCATTGAATGTTTCTAGAACTCTTCTCCGGTTACTGTAATTCTTTTAGGTTTCTCATTTGTTCACACGGTACCAGGTTCACGTTTTTCCTTTTTTGTGTATACTGCGTTAATGTAGTTTTTTGGCGTCCGAGTAAACTTTCTCAAGAAATAGCAATTATTCTTCGTTTGTCAGAAATTAGTAAAGACATTCACCATTTATTGGGTGTCGCGTCTCAAGACTCTCCAAATTTTTAATTAGCATTAACATTTTAGAAAAATGTGCTGGAGTGTTTCATACGACAACTTTTGTGATTTGGTTGAGTTCTATTATGTGAAGATTTTAATATAAACTGAAAGTAGAAGTAGTGCATTTGTCGAAGGCTGAGAGTGGAAATATCTCAGTTAATGGCTGTTGCAACGGATATTTCTTTTTTTGATCTTGTCGACCTAATAGCCGAATAATAAATATGTGCATAAATTATTTAAGAAGCAGAACTGATTATGGTGATATATGCTATTTACCGTTACATTAACTGGTTGTTACTGGAAACAAAATTTTCTCTATGAAGTTTCACTGTGATAGCTCCAAAGGGAAATTCTCACTGTGGTGCAAAATATATGAAAAAGACAGCTGAAATATTGGAATCTCTTTAAAATTTGATTTGTGAAGTTGGGTGTCCCATAGACATTCCTCCTAAGGTGACGCTTCGCGTCATGCTAGATGATTTCATCATGCTGCTATATCAGAAGCATCAACTGTATAGCAATAGAGCTTCTTCACTCAACTAATCGAGTAGAGGGATAAAAGGGAAGTTAGACTGACATTATCGCTTGGTATTTAACGCCTACAAATTGTTAAAGTTGACGGATTAACTTAAATTAATTCCTTCGCCTTTGAATGAAACTAATACAGTGATAACGAAAGTATTTAATCGTTTTGTGGGATGCCATCAGTGTCATATTTTAAGATCAAGAAACGAATAGATCGGCCTACTAGCTACGTTTTATTGCGAAATCGATTTCTCACATCTTTATTTGCATATATTATTCATTATCCTTCGGTCATATTGTCTTAAGGTTCTGAAATTCTCGAGTGGCAGTAGTGATTGAGTTAATAAATGACACTGTTTCAGTATTTAAGAATAAAATAATTTTGATTTCATTAATAAGATACCAGCGAGAAATGTTATGAGTAGTGAATCACAGTGTTCACTGATGTTATAATTGACAATGGTAGTAAAGAATATCGATTCATAGTAGAGTTTATATTATACTTTCAGATATCTCAGCATTCGTTTCTACACTTACGGCTAAATTCATGGTCGTCCTTAATGTGAGTGGTAGTACGAAGGACGAAAGAATGCATTTATTGTAAAAAGCGTTCCATTCGTAAAAATATGATTTTTTTTTTTATTGAAGACGAGATTGTGAATTTGTGTTATTGGTAGTGTGCACGGTCGATGGGATGAATGATGGTGATGATTGTAGTGATGCAAGGAATTCACCCTTGGTCCTTTTTTCACTTTTCGTCTCTTCACTGTTCTAGCTTTTATATCAATAAATTGCACGGTTGCTTTTATTCGAGCTTGTCTTAGTTGAGAAGATTTCAAAAGTATTTAAGAAGTTACAATTGATATTCTTCGGAATAGGAGGATAGATGACTTCATTTTGTGTTACCTTTCTCCTCTACATTTCTTTTGCACCAAAGATTTCGAAAAAAAAAAAATGATCAGCAATATTTCTGGGAACAGATTTTCCTTGTTCGTAGAAGAAAAAAAACCATTAAATCTTTGTTTTTATTTATAAAAAGAGAGAAAATTGTTGAGGAAGAGTTTCAGTTGGTTACAGAGAGCAGCAAAAAGTTCATTTCAAGTTGGGACTTAGCAAAACACGACCTTTCTGATATTCATTTTTTTTTTTT